>JXSR01S030863.1:0-11138 GCA_000969725.1 Ophiothrix spiculata
GGAATAATGACCCTTCGGAATAATGACCCTTGTGCTATTTTCGGAATAATGACCCTTCGGAGTAATGACCCTTCGGAGTAATGATGCGGCACCACCGGAGGTGCATTGTCTTTTTCTTGTTAGGAGCTCTACACATACTATACTGTGGTGAAGTATTTTGCTCATAGTGTACCGCGTTTTGCGAGTAGGCAAAATGTACATTACGTATCTGTTTCGACGTACCGTCACATAGGTTTTTTTGATATTAATATTATCCTTGTAAATCGTTACTGTAAATGTATAATTCTATATAAAATATATGTTATGCAACACTCAAGTTTGCTTGATAAACCTAATGCGGAATCACATCATCCATCAACAGATTTACACTGTAAAGTTAAAAGCACTCGTTTTGGAACTTGCACTCGTTTTGGTACTCATTTTACTACTTGTTTTAGTACGAGTACTAAAACAAGTGGTTTTTGAGTTTTAAAACGAGTGCCAGTTCCAAAACGAGTGCTTTTTACTTTACAGTGTTATTTTGACACTTTGTTATCGATTTTAGAAGACCCTTTCTACAGGGTGTGTCAAAATTCGTATTATTTAATTATCTGTTTTTATAGAAATTTCTTCTTGAAGACAGCTTTGAATAAAAGTAGCATTAATTGATGCATGAACAATTTGAATGATCAGTGTTACACACTTTATCGGAGAATGAGTCCAAAGTAATACCAAACTATAGATACATTGTTTGAAAGCATACATTGTAAGGATTACAAATCTGTAAAGACACCATCGATATATACATGTAGGGTGTGCAAACATTATACAAAATATATTTTGTGATCCAACAAAATTTGCCTAAAAAGTTACACTCATCAGTGGCGAAATTCCTATGGGCCCAGGGTGTCTGCGCCCGCGGGCACCCGGACCAAGGGGGCACTCGACCGAAAGGTAAAAAAAAAAAAAGAAAAAAGAAAAAAGGGTAAAGAAAAAGAAAAGAAGGGGGAAAGAGACGATGAAGAAAAGTATATATAAGAATCACGAATTATAATTAGCGATAATCTTGCAGCTTCTTTGTTAATTTCGTTAAACACATGTCTTGTCCTAAATTGGTGCCTAATATTTGTAGGTATGAGGGTATGATTTTAACACAAAATATACCAGAATTTCTTAAATAATTGATCCTTGGGAGTTACACCCCTGCAAATAAATGTGAGATCGGGTGCCCTTGTAACAGAGCGGCTGAGCGGGTAGGCCTGAGATGAAAATGTTATAGCTCGTTACAATGAGCCCTTTGGACGGTCCCTGCAAATTATGTCGGGTGTCCTCGGAACGGGTAGGCCTTCAAACTGAAAATATAATATGCTGCAAAACACTTAAGCTGACACCTATACCACTATGTGATACGACCTTGCCTCTTCCCCAGTGGCGTCACCACGGATGACATGGGTGGTCCCCCCAATTTTTTTTTAATATTTTCAAGTTGCTCCCCACAAAATAAAAACCAGAAGCTTTTGGCTTATTCTCCGATAAACCGTGCAACTTTGGTTAGAGAAATGTTGAAATTTCGACTACTAACAACTCATGAAAAACATACAAAATCATAAACTCTTATGGCTTCTGAAGAAGAAAAAGTGCATGGGATATGTTTTAAAAATACTTGATTTTTAACCATTGTATTCCCTATACCTAATGTTCGTATCTGTTGGAATCTTTTTTTAAATATTCATTATTGAGAAAATTAGTTTTCTTACAAACTTGATCTTTACACTAAATTAGAAGCTCTACACATACTACACTGTGGTGTATTATTTCGCTCATAGTGTACCGCGTTTTGCGAAAAGGCGACAAAATGTGTGGTTCGTATCTGTTGCGACGTGACAGTCACATAGGTTTTTTTTGATATTAATATCCTTGTAAATCATTACTGTAAATATATAATTCTATATAACTTATATGTTATACAAGACTGAAGTTTACTTGATAAATCTAATGCGGAATCATCCATCAACATATTGATTTTCACACTTTGTTATCGATTTTAGAATTTGGTTCGTATCTGTTTGCAATATTGGCGACATGATTTAAAAAGCTATTATGTCATATTAAATACTTAATATAATTAAACTTTATATGTCATTACTAATACCTATTACGGGCTATTAAAAAATATGCATTGCGTTTGAAATGCCTGAATATTTTAGGAACGGGGCCACATAAAACGTTAAAAGTATGGCTGGCGACATAGGGAAAAGTAACGATTTTGCATTTTCAGATTAATCGTTATCTACTTTCCTGGCATGCTAAAATGTTTAGCTTCACACATGTTACTAATGTGACTTTAATGTATTAACTAGATCACTCAAATTATTTGTAATAGGCTTAACAACGCTAAACTAGTAACACGAACATGAGCGACACCAAAACGGCAAAGTTGCACGCTTTATCTGAGAATGAGCCTTTTAGGCGCAAAATGCTCTTAATTACCCCTTTTTATCGGATAATAAGCATGAAATGTTCAAAATAATCGATGGAAAATGGCTTTGAGTCAACCAGAGGAACATTCCATCCCTGATAAGGGTAAGTGCATGTTTCAAATCCAATATGGAGCCTGTTCTTAGATCCAAAATGGCTGCCAAAATACAATTTTATGCACGAAAATGGGTTAAAGTGTCTTTGCAACGGTCTCAAAAACACCAAATATTCAAAATAACTGATGGAAAATGGCTTTGAGGGTAACAATAAGATCATTTCTTCCTAAATTAGGGTCTTAGCATGTTTTAAATTCAATATAGAGCATGTACCGAGATTCAAAATGGCCGCCCAAATCCAATTTTGTACACGAAAATGGGTTATAGTGACTTTGAAACTGTATCAAAAACAACAAATTTATGTTCAAAATAATAAATGAAAAGTAGCTTTCAAGGTAACTATGCGAGCATCTCTACCCAAATAAAGTTGTTAGCATGTTTCGAATCCCAAATGGAGCCTGAACTGAGATCAAAAATGGCCGCCAAAATACACTTTAATGTTCTCAAATGGGTTGGCGGCTTTTTGAAACAGCATTTGGTGCTTTTGATGCTTTTTCGAAAAGCCGCCAAAATACACTTTAATTTTCTGAAATGGGTTGGCGGCTTTTCGAAACAGCATTAAAAGCACCAAGTACTGGTTCTGAATATATGAAAAATTGCTTTGTTGATCCTTAATACAAGCATTTCTTCCCCATGAAGCATGTTATCATGTTTAAAATCTAATATTGGGTCTGTACTGAGATCCAAAATTGCCGCCAAAATATTATTTTATGCTCAAAATTGGATTAAGGTGACTTTGAAGATGTATCAAAAACATAAAAAGTTCAATTGAAAATGGCTTTTAGGGTATTCTACGCAAAATGTCCAATATACAGTGGTACTTGTGATAGAAGTATATTTCAGGGGGGTGAATGTAAACCCTACTTTGTAAAACATTTCCTTTCACATCATAGATTGCAAATAAATCAAAAGAAATTTGGAATTTGCATTAGATCACATGAAAAGGTCAATTCTAAAAATTCAACTATAGAGGGCAGTAGTTAACTTTGTCGATAATGATAATTAGAAATAATAGAATAGAAATATTTTGATATATAGGGTTTGAATTTGACACTGAAACTTTGCATGCTGTCATTATTACCGCTAATGCTTCAAATGATGCAAAAATCTCAAAATATTTTGGGAAAAGTATGGGGATGATGCTGAACTTGTCCAATGCCCTTTAAGGGTAACATATGGTCATATTTTTCGAGGTCGGGCCCATTTGCGTTACATCTCAGTCACTTCATCCATACCTAACACCTTCCTGGTAATCGTTGATTAGAGTTGATAAATACCTTTAATTGGCTATTATTTTTAATTGATTTTATAGACCAATACATTATCTTCAAAATCATACCAAAATTATGACGTTTCATACAATTATTGAAAAGTTATGACAAAATTTGATGCACAATGTACATATCTCATCCACACCAACCACATTTATGCCTGTTTTCATCTCTGGCTAAATTAGCTTATTGACTTTAACTTGTTATTAGCGTTAATCATCAAATTGATTCGGGTTAATTCCAACTTGTTTTTGATAAACAATAACTAGCCTTTAAAATCATATAAGATTTATGACATTTCAATGGATTTTTTAGAAGATATGACAGAGCAATTTATGCACAATTTTCATGATACCTCATCCACACCCGCCTCATCCACACCCGCCTCCACCCCTGGTTAAGTAGCTTTAACGGGTCATTAAGCCTAATTAATCACTTCATTTGAGTTCAATTCTTAATTTCCTGAAAGTCACATAAATTGTCTTTAAAATCATACAAAAATTATGACATTTCATTTGATTGTTGAAAAGATATGACAAAAATTGATTCATAAATCACTCTCCATGTAACAAATCCACCATTTATGGGTGCCCACATTAAAAAGGATGACCATATGGAGTTTGATATAATTTAAAATAATTAAATGTGATCAAAAAATTTATAATCGTAAAGACAGTTAAATAAAACGCAAAATGAGAGGTGAATTGCAGTGAGTCTGTAGAATCATCCTATCAAATTTTATGCTGATTCTTTTATTTAATTTTCCGCAAAAACACCATTTCTTTAGCCTACTTTTGTCACGCGAAACATCAGTTTTGAGTGAACAGTCTAAGCAAATGATGTTCACAACTGATTTGATTGGAAATTGGTTTTATTTGAATATGCCAGTACAAGAATAGCCCAACTCCACGATTTTGATCAATCTGAGTTATGGTCACCAAATCATTCCTACCACAGCAGACTTCCTGCGGTTTAAAAGATGAACCCATCTCTGCATTCTAACTGCAATATGGACTTATATAGGTCAAAATCTGTGGGGTTGGGTTTTTCTTAGCCGAACATTGTAGTGGCACAAAACCGTAGATATAAGGTATAATTCTTAGACATACTTTTACCCTGTTACCTTGATCATAAGAACATGTTACCATGTTACCTTGATCATAAGAACACATTCAAATCCAGACATGGCAAACAATTACTGTTTTGGAAACACAAAACAATGAAAGTACTTGCTGATCTGGTGAATAAAATTTAAAAACTTAAACAGGAGGACCATTGTAATTTTTCACCACATTAAATAATAACCCTCGGGTATTTCTATGATGGTTGTTGTCAGGCGGTTACATCAAACGAATGACGACAACATCTGGAACAGCAAAGAGAACATATTTACAAGAGTTATTGGGGCGCTCCACACGGGAGTGCAAATCCAGATGAAAACGCATCTCCGTAAACCGCTTTGCAGAAGACTGTGGCTACATGGGCGTCAGATCCGGATCTGCTGCACAGCACTCAATGCACGCGTACGTGAAAGCGGTCTACGGAGATGCGCATCTCCCAGATGCGTTTGCATCTGGATCACCACTCCGTGTAGACCGCCCCATTGTCTATCTCCCCCCTAATGGTGCGTTCATAGTCCAACGATTTCACAACGATTTCATCGCACGACATCTGCCGATACGCAGTCTTCAAGAGTTATAGCGCAATATGCGCAGCGCGTTTGAAGACTGCGTATCGACAGACGTCGTGCGATGAAATCGTTGTGAAATCGTTGGACTATGAATGCACCATAAGTCGCTGTCCAACTGGAAAGTGCGACAGGGGCTAAAAGTTGTTGAAAAAGTTTGTTACACATAGTCCTTGGTCCACGCTGATGGTCGTCTGACCGGTGTGGATCGTCGCGGAGGAGACGTATTGGACGTTGGTTGATCCCCTGTGGCTGGCTGCGGCGTGAGAGGTCCTGTGGCTGGTGTAGCCGGGGTTTGGGCCGGCTGTGGCACATGGTGTTCCGTGGCAAGTGGCGTAGCGGTGGTTTGGGCAGCAGGTGGTGTAATTAGTGTCTCGGCTGCTGGTGCTGTGGGCTGTGCCGATGGGCCAGGGGCTAGACAAGTGGCGGGGACCATTGGCTGGTTGCGGTTGATCTTTGTTGTGACTTCAGAGGGAACTGTAGGAAGTCTTGAGATGTCGTCGATTATTGGTCTGCGAGGCTGTACAGGAGTAAATCGCCGAAGGAACTTCCTGTTCCGTAGGGTTAGGCGGCCTGAACCGTCAACACGAACCAGGTATTGATCATACTCTCGAACTTCTACCACCAGAACTGTCTTGTCCCATTTCCGGGTATACAAGCCAATTTGATTTTGAATGCGCACAGTGTCGCCTACTTTGAGTGGTTGGAGTTGGCGAGTGTGTTCAGACCAGCGCTCTGCTTGAAGCATGTGGCGATTGCGAAGAGCCTCTTCCCTTGCAATAAGCGTGTCACGCCAGGTGGGATGTGGTGTATAATGGCCAGGGTGGATTGGGCGGCCAAAGACGCATTGAGCTGGCGACAGTTTTGTGGTTGGGTCTGGTATGTTGCGGTATTGTAGAATTGCTCGCTGGAACGAGTTAGTGTCTAGCGTGCCACCTCTTTCTGTGTTGTCTGTAATGATGCGCTTTACAGTTTTGACACCCACCTCAGCACGGCAGTTGCTGCGGGAAAAAGCGACAGATGAAAGCCGATGGTGTACGCCCCACCGGCCAAGGAAGTCGCAAGTCGTGGCTGACCTAAATTCGGGCCCTCCATCTGATGTGATCTCATCTGCGATGCCATAAGTTGCAAAGAGACGTCGTAGTCAAGAAATGAGGCCAGCAGCCCCATTGGAGGCGCTTTCAACGATAGGCCAGTTGGAGTATCTGTCAACGACTACAAGGTAATGGTTGCCTTTGTACTGGAAGTAGTCTGCGCATATGCACTGAAAGGGGTGGGCTGGTTCAAGGCGTGGCATTGGTGGGGCACTAGGTTGCGACGGTGCCATGTGATTGCAATAGCTGCAACTTGCTCTGGCGTTGGTGATGGCTTTTGTGATGCCCGGCCAGAAGACTGAGGACTCGGCTCTTGCGGTCATCATGGAGGTGCCTTGGTGGGCGGAATGAAGTGCCTGAATGCAATCATCGCGAAGTGTTGGTGGGATGACAACTCGCTCTTTATACATGATAACGCCATCGAGGGTATAGAGGTGGTCGCGGAATCGGTAGTATTCGCGAAGGGGCTCAGGCCAGTCAGAGCGTGTTGGAGGTAGGTCTCCCTGTACTCCAGCATGTTGGTGAAGCGGGCTAAGTCTTGGTCACTCGTGTTTGCTAATTTGACGCGGTCCCAGGTTATCGACTGTAGGCCCTCGAGGGATGCGGATGCAGAAGCTTCAAGTGAAATGTCAATATCACGCTGTAGGGGAGCACTGTCACGTAGAAGGGCCATAAAGTCTATGGGCTCCAGTGTGTGCGAGGCGGAGCTTGCGTCATCCTCCAGCGGGTATTGGCTGGGTAGGGATCGCCGGTAGGGTTGCAAGACATACAGTCGGAGGCCCAGTTCTTGACACCCTGGATGTGGACCACTCTGAAACGATAGCGGAGCGTCTTCTCTTTGAGGTTGCGTAGGCGCGGGTTGCTGATCTCATCGTCATTGTTGCCTTCTGTACGTGCTGCTCGCGGTGTCGCAAGTAGGGCATGGTATGGTATATTGGCAGGTGTCTGACTGCAGGCTCCAACACCGTGGATACTTGTCAGAGCTTACCAGACATCTTAGGAAAGAGCATTCCCTTTCACGTGACGAATATAGAAACATGCTGTAAGTATATGCCAATATTAAAGGCTTGCTCAATTATGACAACATGTGATAGTATTAAAGTGGCCCCCCTGGGCAATAATCTCACCACTCAACACCTATTCTCAACTTTCCTGATCAGACAAGATGGTGGCAGAGTAGAGCAGTTAAATCACAAGGAGCTTATAATGCAGATGTACCTTCAAGTTGTGGTTGAGGCACATGTAGGTCTTTATTTGCTTGGGCAAGAAACTTTACTCTAAATGAGGCTATTGGTTCGAAAATCGCATTAAGCCTCCTACCATGCCTACCCCCATCATGTTAATGAGATGGTTATATTTAGATTCTTTGCGATCATGAGCTTTGGCGATGTTAGTCTCAAAAGGAACTGTCAATTCAATGATTTTGATAGAACGTTTATCTTCCTGAAGGACAAACATATCAGGTTTAAGACTTGTAACGAGGATATTAGGGGGGATTGATCCACCGGCGGTGGAATGACCGGGAATATCGGCATATGTATTATATTTACAATATATTCTACAGGATTGGAAAATCTATTGCATACTGAATATAACATAGTTAAAATTTCATAGGAACTCTTAATTCACGGACCGTATCATGATTCAGTGACCGTCATCGAAATATCGTACTCGAGTCCGCGAATTCAGTAACTCACACACGTTTTTGTAAATCGGCACAAAATAAGTATAGTAGTAAACTCTCTCACACTTTATCTTGAATTCTCTCTGAGGAAATTAAAATTCTAAGCATGCAATTGTGGTTATCATGGTCGTAGGCCTACAACTTTACCAACGCTTTGTTGTGGGCTCACTGAGGTGCTTATGATGTGTTGGATGTAGACTGTCAAAGCGAGCGATGGTTGTCCTCAATAAAATTACAATCTTTTAAGATTATTTCATTTAAGTGAGTAAATTTTTACACGTATAACACATGATCCGGATATGAAAATGACCCCCTATTTCACGGAGAATTATAGTAGTAGTCCCCTTTCTTAATATATAATCTAGAAATGTACCCAAACCACCTGTTTTTGAACTTTGCGAACACATTTTCATCACAATATAAGCTAATATCCCACTATATTTCCCATAAAATGACCAATTTAGAGTTTCATTCCTCTTTTTTAGGGGAAATGAAAACGTTTCCTGAATCAAAGTAAAAAATCAGTAGCTGTGAAATGCGAGCGAAAGTCAAGAAAATGTTCTCACAATTTTTCTTGTACACATAAAAAAAATACGAATCTCTGGTGCAATATTCATTCACCAATTAATAATTTTCCAAATTCCACGGACATTCCTTGAAAAGTAGCCTACTCCTATCTGGAACAGGGACCATGTCGGTATTTCGATAGGTAATTAATCCGACAGTTTTTTACTCCGATAGTTTTTAACTCCGACAGGTTTTTTTTCTCCGACAGGAGAAGAAAACTGTTGTTGAAAAAAAAAATTGTCGGAGAAAATACCTGTCGGAAAAAACGGATAATTTATTACACTCATAACTCGTCCAATTGAGTTTTGCTTCCGGCTCATTCCAGTGGAAACTGAACCTTTTTTTATTTCAAGCAAAAAATCAGCTTTTTTATTTGACCACATAAGCATGTTTTTCCGTCATACATTTGTTACTTGGTACGTAAGAAGTATTTTCCAATCAGAAATTGTAAAGTTTGTCTATTCGTGCATGAATGAGCACATGTTTTGTTTCAAAAATGTCACAAACGTTACCAAAAAGTTACACCAAAATGTCACAAACGTTACCAAACGTTACAACACAAAACATTGCATTAAAATTATTCCTGGCGATGTAATGTTCTGTAATTTTTATGAAATATTTGTAAATATGTTTCCCATAATCGGTGTAAGGCGCAATAAAAAAAATCGTTGACACTTCAGGGACATTGTACTTTGAAGTCATTCGGAGCAAAAAACCATTTCCGTGCGCGGTCACAAACGTTACCGAACGTTACATGGACTTTACTCAGGATTTTGGCAATTGATTTAATTTTCAAACATCTACATGTGTTGACCCCACCAGTGAGCACCATTATCAACAATAAACTCGTTGATATAATGTTTTTGCTAGGTTCTGTGGCCATTTAAAAGTGAAATTTCTCAATTTTTCGGTCACAAATGTTACTTTGGAATGAGCCTTCTGATTGTTCAGAAATCAGAAAACGTTTGAACAAAAAGTTGAAGCAATCGGTTGGTATCATTCATCTTCATCCATATATGTTTTCTATGAGCATTGGTGATTCGCATATTTATGTTATTTATTTATTGTATTGAAATCAATTAATCCAACAGTTATTTATTCCGACAGTTTTTTTCTCCAACAGGTTGATACTCCGAATTGTCTGAGGAAAAACAAACAAACGTCGGATCAATTAATATTGAACGGTCGGAACAAAAGTATTTCGGAATAATTTGCCGTCGAATTATATTTTTTTGGAACAAAAAGCTGTCAAATAAATAAACTGTTGGAATTAAAAACTTCCATTCAAATGTATTTCAGGCAAATGACCTCTCGGAGAAAGAAACTGTCAGGGAAAAAATGTCGGATCAATAACCTTTCGGAATACCGAACCGCCCCCCTGAACCATGAGGCGTACACAACGACCGCAAAGATTCAAACTACCGCAGTTGAATTTAACAATATACAGGGTGCGCCAATAAAAACGCAAGATTTGAAAACTAAAATATTAAAAATATAATCAGGTCATTTTATTCATCAAATCATCAATAATATTAAAATAGAGCTTCTTCCCTTCATTGTGCCCTTTGTTTCATCCAATTCAGATATTCCTGTCCGGAGATACAGCATTTTAAAAATGGAGCACAAATTTCAATCCGGTCGACAAGCCCAAGTATTTTGCCAACAACGAAAATAAGAGTAGGCTTAAATCGCAAAATTTCTCCTACAACACATGGAAAGGGGTTGTCTGAGGGAGGTATGTCCCCTCACGAGTTAGACAATTTTGAAATTTCAAAAAACAAATCACTTGATTTGGTGCACAGATTTTGTTACTTGATGCCTCACGTGTAGGGGTGTCTTAGGAGCATGTGCCCCCCCTCCAGAAGTTAAAAAATGGAATTTCAAAACACTACTTGAAGAGATGTCTGAGGGGGATTTTCATGTCCCCTCCGACCAGTAGAACATTTTGGAATAAAACACACAATTTGGTGCATACTTTTTGCTTTTGCTAGCTGATGTGTCAAGTTAGCACTTTTTGCCATCAAATGAAGGCAAATGACTTGTATTGAACAAGAAACAAAACCTATGAAGGGGGTGTCTGAGGGGATGTGACCACTGATTAGCTAGAATATTTAGAAAATCGGAAACGCTATTCATGCGATTTGGTGCATATCTTTTGCTATACCTGATGCCTCAAGTTAGCAATGTTTCCAATCAAATGTAGAATGTAGGCAAGTGACTTAACAGAGAACAAAACCATAGGTGTCAGTTCATTTTGAAGTG
>JXSR01S030865.1:4950-21927 GCA_000969725.1 Ophiothrix spiculata
AAAGTGAACATTGCCAGTAAAATATTCGCTCCAAAACTTCGCGTTATCTATATTGATACATTTGTGCATCGTTGTCACTTAGCAACAAATTCTTCTGAATAGACAATCTGGCAACATGTCAACAATCAACCAAAACCAGATTAATCTTTTTTGTTGCTTCATTTTTAAGAATTCCCTTTTGTAGTTAACCGCCTAAAGGCATGAAAATTGAGGATATTCTTTTGTCGACTCGTAACAATTGAACACTAGCGATGGTGAACGTGGCACAGACGGTACAAACCAACTGTGCCAAATGGGTGATCGGAAGAATTAGGCTTTATTTGTCATATTGCGGTCATAATTATAACGAATTGGTACGCTAATAAGAGATGACAGTGGGAATCAAAGAAATATGAAAAAAGCTTGGGAGCATCTGTGAAATTAGTTTGATGATATACAGTGAGTCAAATGGATGCTGACAAAAGTATTAAAGTAAGGGCTAGGTCATCAGGGTTGTTGCAGGGTAACTTTTTGTGCATTGAATTTCAAAGTTACAATTTAATCAATATGACCAATTTTTAATTTCAAGTGTGAAATATGATTTTAGAATCAACAAAAGAAAGGGTACTGCAGATGTTTTGCTGCCTAAGTATTATCTTTTATTTCATTTTTTTTTAAACAAGCATGAAACTTATAAGGAATGACACCAGAAATGACATCAACATCCACTTTTTACAGGTCACATGTTTTTTATCCTAAACATCCAATTTACCTTTCACCCCAAACACCCAATCTATTTGGAGAAAATTGCATAAAAAGCACCCAATCTGAGTACATTCGGGGGCTTTTCTGTTTTCTATCAAAATTGGTATACCAATGGGTGGGAAATTACACCAAAAATATAGGTCTTTAAAGTACCAGGGTAAAGCTATTATAGTTGAATTGTCAAATTTGGGCAATTAACTTATATCCATGCTCAAAACTTTTGGACAATTCCCCTGTCCTTTTTCAGAACTGAACTCCAAATTTAAAAACAGAACAATTAAATTTCAGTGTCAAATTCAGACTACAACAGCATTATCTCACAAAAATATTCACAAAGATTTGAGTAAAATGATCCATTACAAAACAAAGTACACCATGCAATTGTCTCTTGTCAGTGACTCCTCATCCCCATCCTCCGCATCCTCATCTAACAACCACAAAACACAAGTTTAAACTTGACTTGACTTCCCATACAGCGCACTTAAGAGAAGATATTGTGTGTATCCCATCATGCATTGCTTCCTATCCTATGAATTATTTGTATAGGAAATTATGTGAGTAGTTAGTGATGAAATGTCCATAAATCAAAGTTAATGGTTGTAATGTTGCATTTGGGCATGTTTCATCACTAACCACTTACATGACTTCCTGTACAAAATTTTCGATATGAAGCAATGCATCATGGGATTCACATGATATCTTCTCTTATCGCACTTCACCTGGTGTTATGAGCTAAGCTAACAATGATAATTACTTGGTCTGTAACACACTACTGTGTATTCTCATTCAATAGTGTGTAACATATAACCGGGGGGAGGGAGGGGTACTGTTGACAATCTTCTTAATAAACAGGGTAAAATATCGGCCTTCGAATTCAAGGAAACTATCAACAAATCTTATGATTTTACTGGTAGAAGCAGTAAGTTAAGATTTTAGTGAGAGGGACAGCAAATTATTTTTTTATCCAAAAAATTTTGAGCAAAAACCGTTGGAGGAAAAATTATGGAATTTTTGTAATGCACGCAAGCACGCGAAAAAATAATAACAAATTGGCTAATTTTAATTAGAAATTGTTTACAAATCTTGAATTTTGTGCAAAAATTATCAACTTTTGTCATAATATCTTTCTTTTCTTTCTTTTTTTTCCTTTTTTTGAGGGAGACCATCCCCTCCACTTGAAAGTTAGGAGGACATGCCCCAGTCTCTCCATGC
Source organism: Ophiothrix spiculata (assembly GCA_000969725.1). NCBI lineage: Eukaryota > Metazoa > Echinodermata > Ophiuroidea > Amphilepidida > Ophiotrichidae > Ophiothrix > Ophiothrix spiculata. Next base: position 6,907 of record JXSR01S030865.1, read on the forward strand.
TCTCCCCCCCTTATGAGTACAAGAATGTCCTGTTCTGGTGGAATTGGGGGTTCTAAAGCTTATATAAGAATATTGTGAAAAGTTAATGAAGTTGCAAACAATATTTTACCTAATAAATGATGCAAAATGTTTAAAAAGTTTTCACAGAGCACATGAATTTTAAGCAAAAAGCAAAAGATCTGCGAGGCATCCACAATACTAAAAACCCAGAATATGACCCAACAATGAGAGCTGAGAGTTCCAGAAAAGATATGGGTTCCCATTAAAAACAAAAATCTGACAAAAAGCAATATAAATATTTTGTCCAAAACAACCCATATCTAATACATGTGCAAGAGCACCCCTCTGCGAGTAAATCAAGAATGAGCGCATCACCATGCATGTCATTGAATTAAGTCATGTGGTTATCCTGATTACACAAAGACATGTCAGGCTTGTGCCAGGCTTGTGCCAGTAAAACAAACCCAGGTGCACAGCTTAATCACTCTAATTAGTCTTTTTCAGTATCAGATTTTGTTCCCTTCTAAATGCTTAAAACAACCCATCCATTACACAGAGTGATGTACTTACTTCCAAAATGGAGAAAAAGTACAATGCCTTGAGAAAAATTCCCCCAGAAACTTGGTGTAAAATGAAAACAAAGCAAAACACACAAGGGACTTGGAAAAATCCTAATCAAATATCATGTTGCACTCATACCATATCATGCTAATTTGCTTCTTGTCTTTTAAAATTAAAATTTTACTCATATGTGGGTAACATTATTTTAACCCACCCTGTAATATCTCCTGATCATTGTTCGCTGTAACTCAAAATAGGCCTAATTCTTAATATAACACAACAAAGATATATGCAATTGAGAGAAAATCAACCAAACAGCATTGGCAATTAGAATCCAATATATCGGTGACATATACTATGACCTCCCCCTATATAGTTATTGTCCTCCTCCATCCCACTCCATAATTTTTAAAATCCTACGAAGCACAAAATATTCACGTTCTGTCTAATGCAACATTTACATAGTAATGCAACATTTATGTTGATATTTGAATAAAATAGGACAGAGATATAATTTTTGACCCTTCATGCATACTTTGACCTTTGCCTGTCACAGTCCATGACTTTCAAACCTCCATGAACACAACTCACAAAAAATATATAATTTGCTTTGGATTTAATGAAAACTCCAGTGACATAAGTTTTGAGCCACCCTGTATATTCCCATCTCCGTCACAGTCCACTGTTTTGCAAACCCCCATGACACACAAAGCATACAAATACATGGTAATGCAATACAGATGAGGCCTGCCGCGGACACTTGACTTCAAAAAGATGTTAGGTCAACACAATGCTCCTAGCTGGAAAGTCTGCATGTCATTTACACAAGAATTTGAGATCAAAGACTTTGACAAAAATGTTTTTGTTGTCCTCTCTGTCCACATCTAATTTTAGAAAACTGAAAAAAAAAGTTTTTATTGTATTGCTGTTTCAAATAATTTTCAGACATGAAAATTTAGAGCTTTGCGTCACAGTATTGCGTGTGCAATTTACGCAAATACGCAACACTTTCCATGCGCGTGCGATGTCGCAGTACTGTTATTACCAATTGGAAATGGTGTTGTGTACTTCTCGATTTCCTGTGCTTGTCACAGCTTGTGGCTACGCGTTGGCTGTGTTCCGTGTCCGATATTTATTTGAAACAATAATACCAATATTTACCAAATCTGAGTTTGAAAATCTTGACGAAGTTGTTAATTTCTTTCTTTACAATTTCAAGTTGTAAAAAAATTCTTATAAAAACGATAAATTCACACTTACAAACTGAATATAAAATGTGACTGAAAGTATATAATAGTTACTTTACTTTTGTCGTTTCAGATCGCATGAAGTCAGCTTTTATAAAGTTGAAGATTTCTTAAACAAACAAAAAAGATAAACCATTTTTTATTCTAACACTGTCACCTTACTGACAACAAACAAAACATGTTTTATTTTTGGCCTGAACAATGAACTTGATTCCAGATGTTGAGCTGTCAGCTGGTCCATTGACAATGTGATAAATAGGTTCCTTTGGACACAATCTTGACTTTCCTCTTCTTTGGTTTCTCCATTCATAAGCACAAAATGTGGAACAAATAGTTCAAGTTTAAACTTGTATGACCTCTACTAACAACAACTGTTTAATATTTTTATGAATGAAAAAAAAAATGATATACCAAATTATGATTTGTGCAATAAAACTACCGTTTTCTGTGAGTGTTGAAATAGAACAAATGTGACCCGTCATATCGAAAGGTACCTTAATACCGGCATAGTAAATTACGAGATACAGGCCATTGAAGCTGAGCATAGTCAAAAATCACGTCCAAGGTCGAATTTCTAATTTCATCAGAAACGTTATCTTTGAAGTGTATTCTATCATATTAATCAGGTTCCAACATCCAAAACATAAGACAACTGTTTTAAAAACCGAGATAAAAATCCTTTCTCCATTCACGTTTAACCAGTACAGAAACTTTAAACTTGATTTTCTCAGAACTTTAGTTTTCGGAATCAGCCCGATACCTTTTACCAATTTGGATGTAACTTTGTAATCGAACATCCAATAACCAAAAGCAAGGTGTCATTTTAAAGCTTAAAATATAATCTTTTAGATGACACCAAAAAATCAATTTTAATTTTGCCGACCTTAAGGTACCTTTCGATATGACGGGTCACAAATTTTAGGTTGGACTGAAATCCTGACTCAAGTTGATATGATGATCATGTTGGATTGTCTTGGGATGACTCTGTGGGCTGTTTCCCGGGCAAGGTGGCGAAAACAAGCTTTCTGAGAAAAAGGAGGGGTGATTCATGTTCTTAATTCTTATTTATTTGTGTGATTTATTCTTGCTAAAAAATTGAAAATAAAAGTACCAAGCTAACCAGGTGTGGTCTTTGGGAAAACAGATTTTTAAAAAATTATCTTGCAAAATGTTCTGTTTCTGATTTATATCAGCCGTTAGTATATGGATTTTACATAGAAATAAATAATACATTTTGGGAAAATACTAAATAATAAGGACCTCCCTCACCAAATTTTGAAAAAATCCGGAAGCAAAACACGTAATTTATTTTACTTGGCCTAAGTGTATTTAATCGTCATTTATGACGTGCTTGCATGTAGTTTCTATAGTTGAACGGATAAGCACTAGAATCGTTCAGTTTTTGAAGAAAGCATGAAACTTCGCACACGGTATCTATAATACCCACGGGTCTTAAAAAGAAATGGATACAAATATTTTTCCTCCTCTGAGGGCCGCCATTTTGAATTTAAATATGGCCAACATAATCCCTATATTTTTACCCATATATCATGTTTTATTGCACCTTACTCCAAAATTCAAACGTCTTACATATGTTTGTGGTGCCTAGGATAATGTTAGTAGTAACAGCATTCATGTTAGAGGCCGCCATATTGGATTTCAAGATGGCCGCCGTGTGGTTTACATACACTATGTTACTTACCATAGTTATACTAAGGATACCATGTCCTCATCCCCAGTTAGGCACAGGCAAACACGATTTATTGTTTCAAGACCCTTAACTATCAGAATAAATTTGTTTGCCAAATTTACAGTAATTTACAGTGATGAATTTGGCCATGAGGGCGTTTTTTTATTTTAAAAAAATGCGCTTTTACTATAAACGGCATTTAGTAACTTTTCGCATTGATAAACGGCCTCTCTGGAGTTCAACAACACATAGGAGCTAAAATGAGACATTGGTTATTAAGATAAGGTCAATTTTACATATTCAAAATGGCCGCAAAAATGACTGTAAAACAGTATATTTCATGAATATTTACTAAAAAGTCCTTCATTACTTATGTATAACCTGATATCATTACACATAAGTAAACAGAAGCATATAAGGTTATAACAAGACAAAAAAAATATGGCATTCTCATATTTCAAATTCAAAACGTTCCTGATAATGAGATCTAAAATGGCTGCCAAAATACGTTTTCCACCCGGAACCGTCCCAGAATGGTATTAAAACATCAGTAAAAATATTAAATAATCAATGCAAAATGACACCTTAAGCTGTCCCTTGTTTTCTAAATTGTATTTTTAACATGTCAGAAATTCATAATGGTGACCATATGAGATCTAAAAATGCATTTTATCGCTATCGCTAAAATAGGCTGGGTAGCATTAAAACTGCATTAAAACATCAAATATTCAAAATAATCAATGAAAAGTGATTTGTAGGGCAACAACTGACACAGTTATCCCTAAATCGAGCTGCTAGTACATTTCTTATCAAACATCATGGCCACAATGTGGTCCCAAAGTCGACCGAAATTACAGTTAAAATGTAATTTTACACAAAAGAATATGTAAGAGTGACATTTAAACTGCATTAAAAAACAATCATTCATTAATATTATTGAATATAATCGATGGAAAATTATTTTAGAGATTTAAAGTTGCCAATTGGCAACTTTAATTAAAAGCAGTGTTGATTGTTTGGCAAAAATTCATAGATTAATGAGCCAAAATGCAATGCAAAATTTGACTAGCCAAACTTTGAAATTTGTTATTTACTACAATTTGGAAATTTATAATACATTAATCCAAAATGGTGCCAAAATAACGAAAAGAATGACCACCGAAATGCAAATATCTATATATATTCAAATAAGTTGGACCACCATTAGGACAGCATTTATTTATTTATTTATTGGACTTTCTGACTGTACTGGATAACATATATATTGCACAAAATTCACATCAAAATGTTATAAAAAAAAAAAAAAGGGAATACACAGTGATGCATAAAAAATTTAAAAACCAGCAAGTAGGCTGGGATAAACAGGTGTTAAACACTTTTAGAACCATCCCACCTAAGACCAAAACAAAAAAATAAGGGCAAACTAAATGGATCTGCAATTTGGACAATGGCAAGCAGAAATCCAGGTAAAAACATTAGGTGAAGTGAAATTTGTTTGGAATTTAGTTTGCAAAAAATTGGAAACATGAACTTTGAAGGCAGAAGAGCAATTGCAAGCCCTAGTACCTTATGGTAGCTGAAACTGTATTTTAAACAAAAGTACATGTAATATTGATTTATATATTTAAAAAGGCAAGTTATAACCGAATTGTGTCATTAAATTGAATTTGTTGGAGAAAATAAGAGCCACAAAAGAGCTGCCAAATGCATATTTTCTCAGCTTCAGGCTAGTTTCATGGCAAATATACGACATGTTAACAACATTTGTCGATATTGTAACTCTCAGAAACATTTTCCTTGATGACTTTGAATATTCAATATTTTCAAAATCGCTTTAATGGTGGTCTAACCTATTTGGACAAATGTGGTTATAAGAAGTCAACGGTGGGATATATGTTCCTGTTTTAATCTTAAGAATATTTTCTATTGTTTAATTTGAATGATAAATGATTTATAATGCTATTCAATTAAATTTTTATATTGGTGGTCATTTTGGACTTCATTGTGAGTGACAATTTTAATTTGAAAGATGTTATATAACTCAAATTAAGTATAATTGTTATACAAAACATTATTTCCATTGATTATTCTGAATATTAGAAATACTTATGTTTAGTTAAAATGCCTCCCTTAGTGTATTTTTGGCTAGACAAAATGTATTTTTGAGCTCAAAATGCATTTTGAACTACAAAAATGTATTTTTGCGGCCATTTTGATTACAGGTGCTGTTAGGATTTAAAACTGGTAAAAAACCCAGTTTAAGGAAGAGGGGTTCTGTAGTTACCCTCAAATCTATTTTGCATCGATTTTTTTTTTAAATTTTAGATGTATTGAAGGCTGTTTCAATGCCATTCTAGCCCAATTCTGAGCAACAATATTGTGTTTTGGTGATCATTTTTGAGCTGATTATACTTAATTGCATTTGGAAATTATATGTGAATAACACGATCTGACAAAAAATTATCGTAACCCCACATTTATATTGATTATTATGATAATAACATTGAAAAGGCTTGTTTTGGTCACTTTTCCTGAAAATATGCTATTTTGCAGGGCTGCTATTTAACGACCATCTTGGCCGCCATTTTGAATTTAAAACATAAGCCTATAAACCACCTAATTTTAATCCATATATGTGTACCGCCGCGGCAAAAGGGTCCAGTTGTCGGCTCGATGTCACACAGTACATGGCTCTCCTTGTAGCATATCTAATGTATGGTATTTGTATACATCAGATATGCTACAATGAGCAACATGTAGGAGTCGACAACTGGACCCTTTTGCCGCGGCGGTACACATATGTTAGAAAGAGGAACATTGATATTGAAATAGTTTACAAATGACTTTAATCGTTTTTATATAATGAAACTACATGTATGCTATTTATCTATTGTGGCTTTTTGAAAAAAAAAGTGCCCTCGCAGTCACACTGGCCATCAGTAACAAGGTAAACAAGTAGATTAAGATAGATGAGGGCCCTTGCTAAGAGAAACATATAACAGTTAATTGTGCCTACTGGGATGGGTAGGGTTATGGTGGCCCTTAGAAGCTTGTATACTAACTATTGAAATTAAAATACAAGGTGTAGTGTAAACACATGGCGGCCATCTTGAAATCCAGTTGAAACGGCTTGACATGAATTCAGTCACTACCAACATGTTCTCGGGCATAGAAAACATAGGTGAAGGCGTTTGAATTTTGGTTATAGGTGTAATAGAACAGGAGATATGGGCAAAAATATAGGGATTAAGGCGGTCATATTTAAATTCAAAATGGCGGCCATCAGAAGGAGAAATATTTTTGTATCTATTTCTTTTTATGATCTTTGGGTATCATAGATACTGTGTACAAAGTTTCATGCTTTCTTCAAAAACTGAACGATTCTGGTGAATCATTTATCTTAGCTATTCCGCTACTATACTTTCTTGAGTGATAATACATCAATGAACATTTACTGGTAATTTGGACATTCACTTAGATTCTAAGAAGGAAATCTAACAAAAAAGACCGTATCATCTCCTTAAAACCATGATCATCTTTGCCCGCTTCCTTGCACTAAAACATAGTTTGAAGTACGGCTGCAAATGGATATTTTATCAACTCGACAATCACAGAAAAACAACTTAATGTTCAAAGTATAGAGTCTCTATAGCACTTAATACTTTAAATAGCCGAGACATATTCCAAGATTTTAATCGCTGTCCACGACACCACTTTAGATAGCAAACTGTGATTAGTGATTATATTTATAAATGAAACACTATAGCGTCGTTAATTCCTTATCTCATACCCGATTCTTGATACACGCTGAGGGATCATTGTGAAAACCCGTCAGTCTAATTATCTCAACACGTTAACGAGTTTCTGCTATGCACGGCCGTAAACTGTTGTTGCCATGTGGCCGTTAAGTCCCGAGTGTGGCATTGCATACATGGTGTTGATCTAGTCTTTAAGGTCAAAATTGTATTACAACGTTGTTGAGAGAATTTCGAATGGATAAATGGCTCGAATCGTGTTTGGGGGATATAATACGGCAATTATGGGAAAACTAGTCGCTTGAATGCTAACAGTTGTCTGTTCAGGGCATATAATGAAATATGGATTGGGAAGACAGGTAAATAGAGCAAATTATGTAATATGGCCCCCCTAGGTTTGGGAAACTACTATTTGAATGTATGATTCTTTTCATGAACTTTGAATGTTATAAGACAATTATAGCTATACCTTTCAGGTCTTTTTGGAGTATTTTAATACTTTTAAAAAAGCAGTCTCTAATTTTCTGGGCATATAATGAAATATGGATTGGGAAGACAGGTAAATAGAGCAAATTATGTAATATGGCCCCCCTAGGTTTGGGAAACTACTATTTGAATGTATGATTCTTTTCATGAACTTTGAATGTTATAAGACAATTATAGCTATACCTTTCAGGTCTTTTTGGAGTATTTTAATACTTTTAAAAAAGCAGTCTCTAATTTTCTGGGCATATAATGAAATATGGATGTGGTACAGACAGATAAATGGAGCAAATCATGTAATTTGTCGACCCGACAACTTTGACGCAGGGCTGGAAATAGGTAAATTTCCATTATCGATGAAAATCTCATTTTTCACAGATTCCCTCTATTTGGTATTTCTTTATCCAAAGAGTAAAAATTTGATTTTTTTTTTGATATATATTTTAATTCTGATGATGGAAAAAAAAAATGTAAAAAGGTAACAAATTTCATCTAATTTTCTCCTAAAATAATCACTGAATCACAACTACACTTATGCTAGTACAACAATTGCCTTCTCCATTAAAATTCCTGTTTGTTTCCGGTAAAATATTGAAATTTCTTTAAACCCTAACGAGAATCGCTAGAAAAAGGTGTGAGTAATTGCTAATAAGTGTGACCCGACACATTTTAACCTAAATATGGACAGAAACAAACACAACAATCAGCGGATTGTGTTTCACCTCACGTAGATGCCTTATTCCAACAGAAAAAATCAATCAGAACTTGAAATCAGGTATCAATTTAAGTAGCGTTATCCGTTTTTGTCATTTGTAGCGCCAACGTTGCGAGGGACCAAACTTTTGTGGTGAAGGGGTGTAGTTGAGCGGTATAAGGAGGGGAAAAGGAGTTTGTCATTTTTCCATTTTCAAAGATGAATTCTAAAAAAAGAGACAAATGAAAAGAAAGTCTAATGAAAAATACCTGATTTTATCCAAGATCACATCCAAATACGTTTTTCTGTATACAATAGATCTGTTAGTACAAAATGTCAGGATTCTCACTGGCTACTGGGATACTCAAAGGTTTTGAGGCATATTTTTTGTTATGGGTTGTCGTAAAAGACCCAATGCATTCAATTTGCAAAACTTGATGTATTTGAAACTTGGCCAAGAAAACACTTAATTTGCCCAAAATTTGATTTTTTTTGCAAATATCCATTATAAAGTCTATTTCGTTCATTTTTTGCAGACTTCCCCTCACATACAACATACAAGTTCATTGGTGACTACCATCCTCTGATAAAATTGAGATCAAAGAACTTGAAACCAAAACAAAAGTTCAAAGCATCTTGATTTTACATCTGACACAATAAGATCAAATGTAGGAGATTGCTCAGAGTTTAATTTCAGTTTCAACCATGGTTATCATTTAAATATTCTACAAAATTAGGCCAAGCATAAATCAATAGGCCTATTTGTTTCCTATCTCAATCTTAAAAATAGGAGGATATGTGTGATTTTATTTTTTTATTGATAATAAGCAGTAGCTTCCCCCAGTAAACCGTTTTCACTTCTTCGAAGTGAAAGAACAAGCAGTTCAAAAAGCAAGTAAGGCCAAGTAAAAAAAATTATATATTTCTCATCCAGATTTTTTAAAAAACTGACGATGAGGGGCGTTTTTATTTTTTATTTCCCAGATGGCGGTCATTTCGGATTTCCAGCAAGCCACAACAATACCTTCACTCTTGCGAAATGATAATGTGCATGATTAAGACATTTCTTGCAAAAAAATTAACTTTAATTAATGTTACATCGAGAGTATTTCGAAATTCTGAAAAACTCACGACTTTTTTTGCTTTTTGTTCCTATTTTTTGAAAATTAAAAATAATAAAAAAATCTATGCGGCACCAAAAAATGATGCGGGCGGGGATGAGAAACACAGATATTTTTTTACTTCGCCTATAAATTCATACAAAAATCTCTTAAAAAACAGGAGGTTGGTATTAGTAGAGAAACATGGTTTTCTTTTCGGTGGGCCTAACTAAACCTTGACTTTAGACACAACCATCAAAATGACTCCTGATTCAATTTATTCCAATCAAGTTCAATATCAAAACCAGATTTCTGACATCTTGAATCTACATTTATCACATAACTTATAAAAGTCATAATTTATTTTACATTTTTCTGGTTAACTTTCTCCCTTTAAATTATATTAACCAAGTGATATAAAATGATTAGTTAATTTCGCAGCCATGCCCTTTGGGTCAAGGCACTACTAAATTCTACTTAGGACTCCATGGTCAATGGTCACTGATAGGTTAAGATAATTGACCATGTCTCTGGTCAGTATGGATGAAGCCATGGGCCTGATAGGAATATATGCATTCTTGAAATGTCAAGTACGCACTTTGAGGAGGGGATTTAGAGGAAAATTTGGTGCTAAACTACACGTTTAAAGGTGCAAATCTTGATCCTGGTGTGACTTCAACTTTACTTCTTTTCTAGATACCGATAAATAACAAGAAGAGTACAACATAAATGTATGCAGAAATTTTCACTTGATTCCAACCATTCGCTTTCCAAATTACAAGCTTTTTGCTTCCATTTTTCTTCCTTTTCTGCCCCTCTCACCCCCAGTTTCCATTTTGGACTTATATCCATCCCCAGGCAGGGGAGGTCGTGTTTTAGTGGAAGCTAGTAAATTTAGGCACTAGGGATTTCTAAAACGCAAATTTAGGATGCATTTTACATGTCTTTCTATTGGTGCATTAATATTGAAAATATTACTATTCAAATAAGGCCAAAAAAAAAAAGAACTCTGTCTCAGGTTCCTTAGGCCCAAAACCCTAAGTGCTACGCATTTTGTTCTTTTCTTTTTTTAGTTAAAAAGGCTATGCGCACACGGAAATCTTTTTTTTTCTCTTGATGTAAAAATAAAAAAGCAAGAAATCTCCCGAAAACCTTAAAAAAAAAGAAATGGGTAAAATTTGAATGTTTAACCCTATGCGCGCGGGAAGCTGAGACAGAGTTCTTTTTTTCTTTAGCCTAATAACAAAAGTGCTCCTATAGTGATGCACTTTATTGTATTATTCTAAATCCGCTGGGGTTGTGTGAACCCCATTCGTAGCTGAGTAATATTAAGTTTATTCGATGCACTATTTTAACATAATAAAATTTACACGAGTGACACTGCGGAAGGTAACACGATCGAATATTGTAGTAAAGAGGCATGACCACCATCGTCTATCCATCCCCATTTTAATCAAATGTAGTGACCCACTGTTCCCACAAGTTTTTTTTGTTTCATATATTTATTCCCTGTGCTTGGGTCTGGTGGTTGGGAACCAAGATATTAAATTGATACCACATTTCAGTTTCCTTTAAGATCCTGGTACTAATGATGCTATAAACCCGCATCAACAGGCCTCTTTGAATAATGTTCCAGAAATAGCTGGAGTTGTATTCCCCTGTGTAATTAATTGTCCACAGTCTCTTAAACTCATCTGTAATATATCTCCCTATAGTCATTCCAATTGACCTATCACATGGACGTGACCTACTTAATTGTGAATTTCACATGGCTTAGCTAGCAACATCCCTTTAAAAACATCAATGATACTTTACAGTACCTGTTGAGATCATTTTCATAGAGTCGTTTACGAAGATGAACGTGAAATGTAATCAGTGGCAGATCTAGGATCAGAATTTTAAAGGGACTGAAAAGGTCTTTGACAGCTTTTTACCAAAAAATTCTCCAAATAAGTAGACACTTCAGGTGATTTTTAAATTATGAATCAAATTGCTTCAAATGAATTTTAAATAAAAGCAGGTGATCTAAAGAATCCAAACCCGTTTGAATTTTTCAAATCTGACCTTCCGTTGCAAAGTTATGAAGGTTTTGTATCGTTAATTTAACTAATTTTGGAGAACGCAGGATAGGGGATAAATCTTTTAGTTTCTTTATTTTCGCCAAGCAAGGTCACGGCACCAATCCAGTTACACCTCTAGTCAATACACAGAGTAATTTGGTCGATATTTTAATTGACTGAATGGATATTACACACACAACAGGTGTTATTTTGCAGCTTTTTGCGCCCACACATGCGCGGGATATTTAAAGATGATTAGTTCCGCATGATAAAGAGCTGATCAAAATTACTTTAGGCGGAAGAACAGGCGCAGAAATTACACCCAAACAATAAATTTTTTTTGCCGCTTGTTGTTTATTTATATGTGATTTAACAGATATATTAAAAAAATTCTTGAGTGTGCATGGATGTCCACATAACTTGTAGACATCTGAAATTCTCTTTTCTTCACTTCCAAAAAAATTGGCAAACTTTTGAAAAATCAGTAACTCTGCAACCACAAATCAGCATTTTTGTCTACAAATAGGTGGCTGTGCATGGACAAAATCATCTTCCAGATAACATATTCAGAAATAAAAATAGTCTATCATATTGCGCGGAACTCAGAAAAACATCTGAAAATGTATCTAGAAACACTTTATTTCAGTATCAAAACAAAACTATCAAGCCCACACTCTTATAACGAAAGGATCAAATTTGATCCCATAAAGTATCAAATATGAGCTTATCCTTTTTGGGATCAAATTTGATCCTTTTTGGGATCAAATTTGATCCTTTTTGGATCAAAAAGGAGTGTATTTGATCCGAAAAGGATCAAATTTGATCCCAAAAAGGATCAAATTTGATCCCAAAAAGGATAAGCTCATATTTGATACTTTATGGGATCAATTTGATCCTTTCTTTTTAAGAGTGCACTTAAAGCCATGCCTGCTTGAATATGAGCTATGCGTCAACGTGTCTGTAGGTCAGCGTTGTGAAAAATCAACGTTCTCCTGCCAAGTAATGGGTAAATGAAGTATCTAAAATAAGGCTGATTAATTTTACAGGGGGCACGCTCCTCCTCCAATTCCTGACCCCCTGGATCTGCCAATGGTGATCAATTCTCAATATCAATAGAGCTTAGTGTTGCAGGATGGGTAATAGCACACAATTAACTCTAACCCCACTGAATATCACAATATCCCATTCCACAAAGTTAAGAAATTCGTCAAAGTCTAAATATGTCATAGACCCCAGTTAGCTATGATCACGAAATCGCTGCCATGGCAGCGCCTGCTCAATGGCTTAACATAGTGATAATTAAAGCGGGAGGTCCAGGGTTCAAATCCAGCTGAAAAATTTTTGACTTGCAAATTTAGTTGAGATAGTAAACGAAGAAGTGGTCAAAAGTGTTAGGTTTAACAATAAAACAAAAAAAAATTCTTGTTTATCATAAAAATTACTTTTTCACACAGAGTGATATTTTGGTATATTGCATTATCATTTTGGTACCATAACAGTTTGACCAGCATTTCACAATAATGCAAGTTGGCGAGATTCAATGTTGTCAAGATAAGGGTTAGAATAACAATAAAGATATATAAGACTGAAATTGATGTATTTTTGTCAGAATATATCATACTCAATTATTCAATTGAATTTTATTACTCTGCTTCTTTGAATTTTTATGCATTTTTCTTTTGTTGATTACTTCAGCGCTGTGGTCTCTTGGAACGGAAAGCAAGAATAAAGAATTTGTGGGGAAAATAATTTTAAATTTTTAGCCACATTCACTTGGCACTTATTACAAGCTTTATATTGTGTTAAGTGTATGTTGTTTATCATCTCCTCAGCCAAATTTTTTCAAATATACGAAAGTGATGTAGCAACTTGCATCATTATATGTACAAAAATCTTTATTATTACAACAAAATACAAACAGTGTCTTACTATTTCTAGTATGAAAGCTTGTCAATATACAATCAGCTATATTCATGATATAAGCAATTCTGTTTTCTCATGTGGAATAATGGCAAATAGCAAGAGTCTCAAAGACAAAAACCTTGACTTCTAATGAAGTGCAATGTCACAAGACTTACTGAAATAGTCAATTTTCGCAGAAGATATTTTTGCAATTTATATAGACATCACACTAACAAAAATCTCTTCATCATGTAGTTCTAAAAAAGTTGGATTTTTAACCAAAATTATTTCTTAGGGAGCTGTAAGACAGTAATTCTATCCTAAATTTTTAGTTTCCAAATACGGATGGATGGATAAACGAATGGACAAACGGATCAACAGAGGGACATGGCAATGTAGAACTGCTTCCCACACCTCAACTCTCCAGCCTCATCATAAAGATATTCTGGTAGGCCTACTAGTGTATTTGTACCTGGGTTACTTACATTGACAAGGTATACATGTACGTATATGTCAGGTGCCTGCCTTTTGGGGTGGATTTTTACAGATTTTGGTATAGTAATCGGGTGGTTTTCGACTCAGATGAGAGCACCCAATTTCCATTGGGTGCTTTTTGGGAGAATTTGCAAAAAAAGCACCCAATTTGAGTAAAATTGTGTGCTTTTCCATTAAAATTGGTATATTGAAGGGTGGGTTTTTGAGCCAAAAATAGGTAGAGATAGTCAGTTTTTCAAAGTCCAGAAGACACATACTCGTATAAAAAAATTTGGAGACCCCCCCCCCCCCGGGGATTTGTACTTCATAGAATTCAGTGATTTTTTTAATCTAGAAACACTACCAATGAATGATCACCTCTCTTGCAAAGTACCAAACTTAATCCAAATCACAATTGTATTCTGTTTTCTTAAAATAATCAAGTTCAACAAGTTATTCAATGAATATATATAGTTATGGATATGACACAAATTCTAAAATATAATACAATTATTTCGTGCGTAGATAAAAGTTGGAACTCCAAATGCATCTAAAGAACTTGCGGTAATATCTCACACTCAGAATGCTTATTATTTTTGTAATTTACAAGTTCAATTTCATTGAAGCTTGGTAAAAATTACTCAAAGCCTGAGGTTCACTTCTATTATAATGCAAATTTTTCTTTCAAATGCATTCAATTCAATTTAACTTTAGCCAAAGTCTGTTTAATTTGATGAACATAATAGCTTCCTTTGGAAACAAATTTGCAAATTACTTTCATTCGTAGTTCTGAACTTCAATTATATGGTCAGAAGTTTCAACAAATAACGATAATCAAAGTCTTGACTAACAATTTCGACAAAAATCTGAAGTAAAAAATGTTGCACTTTTTCGTACAAATCATGTTAAAGTCATTTGAACTCTGTCTCACATAGAATTAAAAGTGCTACTGACCCTTCTAAGAAACCACTCTCTTCCAAACTATAACTGTTTATGATTTTAACGTTCAAAGATAATTATCTTCGCCTTTATACAAAATTGCTATATAAGATTTA
>JXSR01S030868.1:52288-73334 GCA_000969725.1 Ophiothrix spiculata
ATGTCAATCCAAAACTGCTCATGCTTTTCCTAAAATCGTGACCACATGTTTTCAATTGGCTGATTGTTAAATCCTTGAAAATGTCAATCCAAAACTGCTCATACTTTTCCAAAAATTGTGACCACATGTTTCCAATTGGCTGATTGTTAAATCCTTGAAAATGTCTATCCAAAACTGTCCATGCTTCTCCAAAAATCTTCATCACATGTTTTCTATTGGCTGATTGTTAAATCCTTGAAAATGTCAATCCAAAACTGCCCATGCTTCTCCAAAAATCTTGACTACATGTTTTCTATTGGCTGATTGTTAAAACCTTGAAAATGTCAATCAAAAACTGACCATGCTTCTCCAAAAATCTTGACCACATGTTTTCAATTGGCTGATTGTATTGATGGGCCATAAATAAATGCTTTTGAGTATGAAATCTGGTTCAATTGATTCCTGCCATGGAAAGGCCTCATCATGGCTTGTACTTGCAGGTAAGGAATGTAGCTGTACTGCTTGGATTGGCGTACGTTCGTTTATCGTAGTTCTTGCAAGTCTTATCTTCACCATCTGCTGTCTTGATAACTCCGCGACCGACATGTTTGTTGTGGTCTATTGCTGCTAGCAGATTTTGGGTTTTGTAGCCTGTGTAAGAAATTTAGTGACGCTAAAAGATCATAGATGATATTATGTTGACAATGGTGACTAACCCTTGGCGATTGGCCATGTAAATTATCCACTTGTAATTACAACATTCTTTCCAATGCTGTCATTGCCTGTGCATGAGTTAGTGTCTTTGCCTCCTTTACACGCTCCTCATGTGGCAGATAACTAATAAAGTAAGGAAGTATTGTAACTTACCTTCTAGTGAATTTAAGAATTTCAGTAGCATGAGCGGCTAGAAATTAATTACTTGGTCAAAAATGTACTGCCCACAATAATAGTTTCGTAATTTAGAACGTTAAACAATGATTTGCAACAACCATAACAACCACAATTTTACAAATAACTGGACAACGACACCAAATCATGTTAAGATACTAGAAATGCAAAATGTATTAACTATTGAAATCTTCTTCACCAAGCTATGGTATTACTGAATGAGGTAAACAACAGGGTAATTAAGATTAAGTGTCAAGAATTACGAGAATTTCCTTAAATAACGCTTTTCATGTGAAATAACTTCAGAAAGTTCAAGCTTGACTTTACACCCTTTGAAGATTGTGACAATTGGCCCTTAGGGGAACTTTTTAAGTGGTGCCTCCCCTTAACCGAGTTCAAGATCTGACAACACTGTCACACCTTCTGTGTCTGGTTCAGAAGCATGATAAAAAAATATGTAAAATGTTTTGGTGGCATGATACATGATTTAATCTTTGCACCCAAGTTTGCTTGCATTAATCTTATGCAATTCTATGTTCAGTTTCCTCTGTCTAGTTTTTGGTCTGCCACGATCTTCATCTTGATCATCTCCATCACACTGATAATTGCTATCACCCTCCGAATCATCATCTCCATCACAATGATAATTGCTATCACCCACCGAATCAGTTATTTTCACTGTATTGGCCTTGTAATCTTTCAGAGACTCACTTGATTTCTCTTTGCACCCAAGTTTGCTTGCATTACTCTTATACAATTCTCTGTTCAGTTTCCTCTGTCTAGTTTCAGATCTGCCACGATATTGATCTTGATCATCTCCATCACTCTGATAATTGCTATCACCCTCCGAATCAGTTATTTTCACTGTATTGGCCTCGTCATCTTTCAAAGACTCGCTTGATTTATCTTTGCACCCAAGTTTGCTTGCATTAATCTTATGCAATTCTCTGTTCAGTTTCCTCCGTCTAGTTTCTGATCTGCCACGATCTTCATCTTGATCATCTCCATCACAATGATAATTGCTTTCACCCTCCGAATCTGTTATTTTCACTGTATTGGCCTCGTAATCTTTCAAAGACTCGCTTGATTTCTCTCTGCACCCAACTTTACTTGCATTAATCTTATGCAATTCTCTGGTCAGTTTCCTTCGTTTAGTTTTTGGTCTGCCACGATGCTCATCAGAATCTTGATCATCTCCATCAAACTGAAAACCTTTAGGTAGTTGATAGTCATATAGAACTTCTGTATTGGTTTCTATATCCTTTGTCGCATAGAGATGCAATTCTGGTCCCTGTTCACTGGAGAATACTTTCATCTTACTGTTAACTTCACCTCTGAATCCATGATTTACAAGTCTTCCCATTATTTTTAGTGATGTCACCGGTGGTTCATCTGTGGCATCTCGACTATGTAAAGAAAAAAGGTATACAATCAGTAAATCACCAATAAATTATGACAACTGTAAAAATTACTGGTTCTCGGATCCACTCGATCCCCCTGGCCGAGGCGATCCCAAAATATGTAGATGTTTAGATGAACTTTTTGACACCTTAAAGGAGCATGGTCCGATTGCCTCAAGTTTTTGAGATTTTGGTATCAAAATGTTGCTCATATTTTTCTCATAACCCATGTGAAATTTTAACGGCTGAATTACGATTTGTTTCGGAGATATACATGAAAATGTGTCTAATTATGGTAACCATAATTAATTTTACACAGTAACGTATAGGCGGCACTGAAATACAAAATTGCCCATAAAATCAAAACGGTTAGACAGATTGAGCTGAAATTTGAAACTTTTAAAACTCAAAAGATTTAAAAATCTTTTGAGTGGTCATCTTTCATATGACAATGACATTAAAAATTTAATTTTGAAAAATCAGACCAAGCTCCTTTAACCTTTGAAATCGGACAAAGGTGGGAATTTGACCCCAAGGGAAAGGTTGGATGAAATGCCCATCTCTTGTCTATCGTAATTTTCAGGAAACTGGTAAATTGTCCTCGGATACCCTTTTTGTGTCGCCTGAAAGATGAGCACATAGGGATTACTTTGGTAGTATGTCTGTCTGTCTGGCGTGGTTAACAATGTAAACCTACAACAAACACCACCTAACTACTGCTACTCCATGTTGCCAATAACCATTGTTCTTCAAATCCTTGAAAATGTCAATCCAAAACTGTCCATGCTTCTCCAAAAATCTTGACCACATGTTTTCAATTGGCTGATTGTTAAATCCTTGAAAATGTCAATCCAAAACTGTTCATGCTTCACCAAAAATCTTGACCACATGTTTTCAGTTGGCTGATTGTTAAATCATTGAAAAAATCAATCCAAAACTGCCTATGCTTCTCCAAAACTCTTGACCACATGTTTTCTATTGGCTGATTGTTAAATCCTTGACAATGTCAATCAAAAACTGCCCATGCTTCTCCAAAAATCTTGACCACATGTTTTCAGTTGGCTGATCATTTGAAAATGTCAATCCAAAACTGCTCACGCTTCTTTAAAAATCTTGACCACATGTTTTCAATTGGCTGATTGTTAAATCATTGAAAAAAACAATCCAAAACTGCCTAGATGCTTCTCCAAAACTCTTGACCACATGTTTCCAATTGGATGATTGTTAAACCATTGAAAATATCGATCCAAAACTGCTCATGCTTCACCAAAAATCTTGACCACATGTTTTCAGTTGGCTGATTGTTAAATCCTTGAAAATGTCAATCCAAAACTGCTCATGCTTTTCAAAAAATCGTGACCACATGTTTCCAATTGGCTGATTGTTAAATCCTTGAAAATGTCAATCCAAAACTGCCTATGCTTCTCCAAAAATCGTGACCACATGTTTTCAGTTGGCTGATTGTTAAATCATTGAAAAAATCAATCCAAAACTGCCTATGCTTCTCCAAAACTCTTGACCACATGTTTTCTATTGGCTGATTGTTAAATCCTTGAAAATGTCAATCCAAAACTGCTCATGCTTCGTCAAAAATCGTGACCACATGTTTTCTATTGGCTGATTGTTATATCCTTGACAATGTCAATCCAAAACTGCCCATGCTTCCCCAAAAATCTTGACCACATGTTTCCAATTGGCTGATTGTATTGTGATTGGCCATAAATAAATGCTTTTGAGTATGGAATCTGGTCCACACGATTCCTGTCGTGGAAATGCATCATCATGGCTTGTACTTGCAGGTCAGGGGCTTATTTCACTAACATTGTTTTTTGCGATGATTGCAGACGCTCTCGCAAATTAGAAGCCAATCATTTGCGATGGCTTTTCCATTTCACTAATATCTTTTCACTTTTATCTCCATGGACGAGGCTATTGCAAATTTTGCGATGATATCGTCCAAATATGGGGCGAAATAACATCACGTGATATCAAGAATTTGCGATGACTTCCATTTGCGATGTTTTCTTTGCGGATGCTTATAAGCACTTGCAAGATATTGCTCGCAAATGGTTTACAATGATTGTTTTCATCGCAAATCTAAGTGAAATCGGTTTCGGGAAATCCATCACAAATTTGCGATGATCTCTCGCTTTTGCGATGAAGTTTGGCATTTTCGATGGATTAAGACGTTAGTGAATTAGGCCCCAGGAATGTAGCTGTACTGCTTGGATTGGCGTACATTCGTTTATTGTAGTTCTTATCTTCACCATCTGCTGTCTCGATAACTCTGCGACTGACATGTTTGTAGTGGTCTATTGCTGCTAGCAGATTTTGGGTTTTGTAGCCTGTATAAGAATATGAGTGACGCTTATGGCAGTACATGACTTGGAACGTTTATTGTAGTGCTTGCAAATCTTATCTTCGCCATCTGCTGTCTTGATAACTCCGCGACGGACATGTTTATTGTGGTCTATTGCTGCTAGCAGATTTTTGGTTTGTAGCCTGTGTAAGAAATTGAGTGATGCTAATAAATCATAGATGATATTATGTTAACAATGGTGACATACACTAACCCTTGACGCTTGGCCATGTAAATTATCCAGTCGTAATTACAACATTCTTTCCAATGCTGTCATAATTACCTGTGCATGAGTTAGTGTCTTGGCCTCCTATACACACTCCTCATGTGGCAAAAAAAGAGAGGTAAATGCTTACCATGACTTAATCGGCATACAAATATTTAATTGTCACATTGGGATCTTTTTTTGCCTCTTCGTATTCCTTCAAGAAGGTCTCCATTAACGTTTCATCATCAACAAATCCTTCATCTGTTTCTTAGGGAATTTTGTCTGGGCAGTTATGAAGTGCTTGCTAGTATGGTAAAAGTGTGTAGCAATTTTCGCATTCATGGACGTGGAAAGTATTAATAGTTTGCTAGAAATGAAAATATTGATTGAATATAGAGGTGTAGTTGCATTGATTTCCAGTAGATGGAAAGTTTCTGAATATGCCTCTGTAAGGTTGTTGTCTTAATGTCCATAAGCTGAAGTGATGACTGGGCATCATGGAATTATAAAACATCAAGTTCTGTCCCGAGCTTGTCCACTGCAATCATGGGGAAATATTCAGGTACCTCATCCAATTTATTGCTTGGAAAAGATCTCTGGTACTTGGAAAACAAATTTGGATCTACCAATTGCAGCGGAATCAATAGTCCGACAGATGTAAACCTGTCATGTGCTTGGGATATCATAATATCACATGACTCTTTGCATGAAGCGCTGATGTCTTCTGGTGGCCTGCACAGACGTTTCCTGGTCGGACCTGCTTCGTTATCAACTTCCGAAGTTTCAGATTGGCACAAGTTGTCGACCTCCCCACTGATTTTATTTATATTTTCTTCAAATCTAGATACAGCTTCATTCACCATATCAACTGTTATTTCCCGCCTTTGTAATATTCCATAGAGGATGTCTACATGTGGCAGGACTCTGTGGAAAAATCGGAGGATGGAAAGAAATTCTTCATCCTCTAGCCACCTCAGAAGTCCAGAAGCTTCAGCAATGGTTTTTCTGTCCCATTCGAATTTTATTTCCTGACCGTTCGCATCAGTGCCGAAGTCTCCATCATCTCTGATTTTTTTCAAGCAGTCTTTTATCATCTCGCCATTTTCATATACACTACCAACTGTCCTGCTATTGAAGTTCCATCTAGTGGCTGCGCCCCTTGTTAGACGATGATGCACAGTTTGTTTTAGTGCTGCAGTTCTTTTAGGGGACCCAAAGAAAAATGTGGGGAATGCTGACAAATTGGCAAAGAATATCTTGATTGGTCGAACTTGAGTTGTGCAGGCTTGTTCCATGATTACGTTCACTATGAGCATAATAGTGAACAAAGTTGGCATGGGGGTAGTGCGTTTTCATTCTTGTCTGAACTCCTCCTCGGCGTCCGCTCATAGTTGATGCTCCGTCATAAGTTTGAGATATCAGTTTTTGCTGTAAGTGAAAAGATTTAATTTCCCTCAGTAGAATATCAGAAATTGTCTCTGCTGTCTTAACCTTTGCCTTATGAAATCCAAGGAATCTCTCACAGATCTTTCCATTGCATAGGTAGTGCAAAATGATAACAAGCTGGCATCAGCTAGAAATGTTAGTTGTCTCATCTGCTTGAATTGAAACAAAATTAGCTTTACTGATTTCATCGTGAACATATTTCAGGTACACTTGAAACATACAATCAAGGAGCTGCATTCTGAATGGTTTTAGACGTTCCCTTGAAGACAATTGCACTTTGTAAAGAGAGAAGTCTGGTTTGAAGTACTTCAGCGGTCCTTTCGCTGCGGATGGCGATACTTTTGCCACATGGCACAAACAGTTGGTGTGATTGCAGTATTTACCACCGTCTCTGCCTGAAATAGGGAAAACAAATTGGATGGGATAATAGATGAAAAAAAATTGAAACAATATCACTATTTACCATAGTTAAGAAAATATAAAACTATAAATAATGGAGCAAATTAATGCACATGAAGATATTTATCTCAGCGGCACAGATTTTAAAGTGATGGAAAATTGGAAATTATGTTTTTTATACATATCTCATGCTACATGCATTCCAAAAGGTGGTTTCATCTAGAGTATCTCCCTATAGGGGCATTATAGTGCACTAGGCAGGGGTCTACCACCTTCCTGAAGACCAACTCCACATACTGGAAATTTTTTTCCCAGTCTGCCATGCATTCCTAACTAAACAAATTTGCCTACATTCTACATCACCTGCTGCCTGAACGGGTACTACTGGCACAATACATGGTGACAAAGGCCACATTCAAACACAGATGTCACATTTTGACAAGCTTGTTGAAAGAGATGCTTTGGATATGTATTTGAGGAACTGTCAGAGATATTATCATTTTCATCTTCTTGGTTTTCATCCCCCACCTCATCAGCATCGATCACAATCACTGTTGAAAACCAACCTTTCACTTAATTGGATTACCAGATCTTTTGGGTAGCCTTTTGTACAGATGCCGTTTTCCATGCACACTGATTGTTGATTTAGTATTCCTAATGGCCCATGTACAGGTATGGATCACCACACAACAAATGCACCCTTCATCAGTATTCTGGAGGTGGGATCCCTTAATGTAGGAAGTGGGGAAAGAACTTCACTAGGCTTAAGATTCCTCAACTTATCACAATACCTTCTTACATGAATATACCCAAATGTATCATCTAAGACAGTTTCAGTTTCAGAAACTCCAGCTAATTCATATAGGTCACAAAACATCCATCCAAAGCATGCTGCAAGAATTTACTTCTGAGTTAAAACCTTGCGGCTTGTATACGATGTCTTCAGTTAATCATCGCCATCCGACCGGGCATTGTAAGCATTCACCGGTGTCATACCGATGTCATACTGGCGTTGCGGTGCTGCGGCTTATGTGAGCAGGGTGTCAGCTTTAACCTTTAAAATATATTTGTAATTCTTCTTTCCTATAAAATACTAAATACCTTTCATAGCTGTAAACTCAGTAGCAGTCAGTGCTTCCGAGTCCCCGACGCCCTTCTTATTGTTAGCCCTCCTTGACCCCCCAACCGATGATTTGGATAGGAACTTTCTATTCCACCTTCTTTAATGTTCCAAGCATTTTCTTCGGTTCATTGTATGAAAGTTTTATAACTTCTAAGTATTGTCTCCCAATTCCCAATGTAGTGCAAAGGGTTGCAAGCTGAAAAAAATGCAGATGCATAAAGAAAAAATAAATTATGCACTACAAAAATGATATTGTCCAAGTACATGATAATTCACACCAAGACAAATTCACTGATCTTTAAAAATCAATTGAATTATAAAAAAAAGCCAATTATTATAATCTGGTGAGCTTATGCGTGTGCGTGTGAATGACGCTAATTTCAGAGGAATTAGAACAAATACATGTGGTTGTCAGTGATTTGAAGAATATTGAGACCCTTGTTATATGTGACGTGATCAAGATGAATGTGTCTGTTGTTGGCAATTATCCATTTTCAATATTTTATTACAATCTGTTGCAAGCTTGTTGAAACAGATGCTGTACGTGGATATGCATTTGAGGAACTGTCAGAGAGATATTATAATTTTCATCTTCTTGTTTAATCATCCCTGGCCTCATCAGCATTGATCACAATAATTGGTTGAAAACCCCACCATTTCACTCACTTCATTGGATTACTCGTTATTTTATCTCTAATATTTCCCAAAGACATTTTAAAGATGCCTTTCGATCCCAGACATAAAATGATAGTGGTTGGAAAAGAATTTCTGCGCAACATACTGTTGATTCTGTTAGCTGCATTGTACAATTTTTTTGGCTCCCGAATCTCCATTCCAGACTGTGATGTCGGAGCCTTTCAACTGTACGACTCAGGGATGAAAGTTTTCAGGAAATTTTCTGAATTCAGGAAATTTTACTGAAAATATCTTGTTTTCAGGAAATTTTGCCCTGTATAGAAGAATAGGAAAATTGCTCTTTCCAGGAAATTTGAAGACATTTCGGGAAATTTTGGCTTCGATGACTTGCATCCCTGGTACGTTGCCCACACTGGCTTGTCCTACAATGACCAGCCGTCATCACACAACAAATGCACCCTTCATCAGTATTTTGGAGGTGGGATCCCTTAATATAGGAAGCGGGGGAAGTACTTAACCAGGCTTAAGATTCCTCAAGTTATCACAATACCTTCTTACATTTTCCTGACACCCCTTGCACAATTTACGTAGATGGATGTCAGGGTTAGCTTCTGCTGCAGCATCGATGTCATAGGCACCTTTCGAGTTTTTGGTTTCATTGGCGTAATATTTCTCAGAACCAATTTCTTTTTGTATCCTCTCATTTTCTTGGAATTTAATTCTCTGTCTGTATACCAATAGGATCTGTAAGGCTGTATTCGCTTATCAATCAGTTTTTGAGCGAGTGATGAGTTTGTTGAAATCTTGTTACAAGTCCTTGACTTTTTCACGCTCAGCAGCGGTCAGATACACTTCTATGGACAGCTTTGGTCTGCTAAAGCGTGCCAGCTAGCCAGAGCTCGGCCGATTACTCTTTCTTACATGTGACCGAAGCATTAGCATACACGATTGACTATTTTTCTATTTAGCTACGAAATTCACCAACGTTTTGTAAAATTTGATAGTCCACAAACAACTAGTAAAAGCATAAGTACCGAATTCAACAAGTCCATATGACATGATATTGATTTCCCGTCACCATTGGCATCTGTCGATTTTAGCTTGATACCCATGATGTTTACACTTTTTTTGAAGGTCTCACATTTGTTTCGGAGGATGTATTTATATTTCCATGAATGAATATCCATCTTGCCTCTATCAATAAATTTATCTTGAGAAATTTGAGTATTTCAACTCGAAATCCACCAATGAAATGAGATGTTATGCAATAATCAATTCTTATACTTCCAACTCATGTTCCCCCTCAAAACAAGAAACTGACTTACCAGTGGCTTCCCGTCCGTTGGGCTGATGAACAGACGTCCTCTTCACATGACTGCGGAAAACATGTAGGGGCCCAAGTCTTCCCTCACTTCCACAAGAGACCGACTGTCTATGTAGGGGCCCAAGTCTTCCCTCACTTCCACAAGAGACCGACTGTCTATGCCACCCTTGAAATATTTAAAATCGATAACCCTTGGGAACTGGGACAGTATAAATGCTTTGAAGTCCCTAGCCCCCTCTGTATTAGGACGCTGGGTCATCGGCGTCACTACACATTTGTTTGATTTTTCGTTCAGCCGTAGAGAGCATCCACTGAAGAGTCCTATAAATTGTTAAAAATATAAATATGAGCATTAGCGTACTGAGCAATGATCATTTTGTGTATATAATTTTGACAAGAACGTACTGGAAATTACTGACACGTCTGCTCCAGTATCCAGAAGGATATGGGTGCTCGTACCTTGGTATTGCCAAAGTGCCCAAATATATGTGGGGTCACATTTGGCATACTATGTACGGCACTCATTATGGAGCTAGAAGTTGAGTATGGAACTGATAAATGCTGCCGGATGGCCAGCGCCCCCAGCTAATGATCGTTTCCCTGGTTACTGAAGGCCACGCGTCGAGGGCGTGGACTTGGGGCACGGTAAGGGCTTGGTAATCTAGTGCGGGATCCACGGTTTCCCGACGTTTGTCCCGTTCCTTTCATTGGGGATTGTAACCACGATTGTTGTACCTTGGGCTGGGCAATCGACTATTATTGACTATGGTGACAAGGAGCACTTGGGCTGAAACGCCTGTCACTGCGCCATCTGGGGGATGGGGAGCGTGACCCACATCTATGATTGCGAGTTGATGAATCTCTATAGTCACGATAATGCGCTTGGGGTACTTGTGAGTCTCGCATTGCCAGCGTCTGGACCTCTTGGGCCAATGAGTTGACTGCTGCATTTAAATGGCGCAACTCGGACAAGATCGTGACTAAATGTAGACTCTGATGAAGGCTTTGGTGACTCCTCCAACCGAGCTACTAGCGCCGTGGGTTGGACGGGTTGGGGGGGGGGTGTTGCGATGTTGTGAATGCGGCTGCCTATAATATAATAATTCCACATGCTGGCCAATCTCGATGGCCTTTTTTTATATCTGTAGCACCACTTTTGATTTGAAGGTGACATCAAGGCCTTCCAGGAAGCGCCTAAAAACCTCATTTTCCCAACATACTGCGTTGTATGTGGGGTATGCTTCTTTGACCAGTCTGCGCAAGTCGGTTGAGAATACCTCTAAGGGCTCCAGCGGCCGACCTTTCGGGCGTTCATGTTGTTTTGAAACGCGCGGATATATATTTATATACTGGTATGTATTTATTTATCTATTCAGAAACGTACATGTATGTGGAACTTACTGTGACATCATTGCATACCAATTGAAATGACACTCAATGACTCTTTCGAAATTAAAGTCAACAAAGTTCATCCATCTAGGGAAAAAAGTAACAAAGGGCATCCACAGTTGTGTATCCGTCGGTCCATCGGACAAGTTGAAAAAAGTTTATCCATCGGGAAAGTCAGAAAAATGTGTATCCAACGGAAAAGTCAGCAAAATGTTTATCCAAATTTTTATCCAACGGAAAAGTCAGTAAAATGTTTATCCAAATGTTTATCCAACGGAAAAGTCAGTAAAATGTTAGACGATAGATGACAAGCAAAACAATAAATCTTATCTTTTATTCTCTAAATGTATAGTATTTCAAATTGTACAGTCAATGCTCATTTTTGTCTGTAGATGTATCAAGCAGGGAAATAAAAGTTACTTCCAAAAAGTAATAGTAGTAGGCTGGTATGAAGATTCATCTGCTTGAATGTCAGCGTTATAAATTGAAAAGGAAGACAATTGGACGACTATAGTCAGCCCATAGCTAGTCCGACTGGTTCTTTACAGCTCCTCCTAAAGTGAAGACCAAGTATTGTTTCAGCGGGGTGTCTTCTTCTTGGCCTTCATCTTCTTTCTCTCGTGTTTGGCATTTGGGACGTAGCCGCCTAGATGTAGGCGTTCCAGCATCAGGCTTCATGAGAGCATCGGGTATTGTGCAACTCACATGACCTGGTGCTGGGTAAATGCTACCTGCCTTTGCACTTACTTGCTGCAAGTGATTTCCTTGAAGATATTCTCTTTGTCATCGCAGCAGAGGACAAAATACTGATTTTACTGATTAAAATCCCAGCAAGTAAGGCTGTGTTTAGTTGTCTTACTAGAAAGATAACAAAAGACATATATACGTTATCACATGAGTAATGTTTTATTATCAAGCTCCAGAGTGTAAGTCTCAACTAAAATTGATCTTAAATGATCTAATCTTAAACTCGTCTGTAGAAGTACCACCAGTGTAAAGGAAGGTCATGCAACGAGAAAGCCTTTACATGACCTTGCAACCTTCTAAAAAACCTATCTCTCCATGCTTGAGAGATTAGCGATTCTTTCAGGTTGAAAAATTGTGATGCCTCTGCAGATACACCGACTTGATTAATACTTAATTATTTACCTTGTTGTCACTATTGGGTATGTCAAGGTTAGGTGGGAGTACTCTGTAAGGTAAGAAAGCTTGACCAAGCTGACGCTTGTTCTCCAGTTGAACTGCCTGATTCAAGTTTTTATACTTTGAAGGGGGATAACTTCCCTTGTGGCAGTTTGATCAGCTGCGGTAGCATCAGCCCTTACTTGTAGGAGGGATGAGACTCTATCAATGTCTTCGTACCCTCTGTGCACTTGTGTCTAAGTACACACTCAATGTTCATGACACACCTGCCAGGAATGGCTGTATCTCTATGAAGTTTTGCATAACCCATGCACCCATCCTCGCCAACCTTTTGTATGGTAGCGACCTGTGCATATGTACCAAAAGATAAGTTGTATTTGTCATCTTCCTTTGTCTGCTAAAACTTTGGTGTATCCTGAATCCTTGTATAATCAAGATAACATTTTGCATGATACTTTACCTCTATTGCCACCATATCCTTATCATTCACTTGCAAAGATGCGCCTATTTTGATGAACCTGAGCCACTTTAATAAATCTCTCTGCACTCTTGGTTGAGCATTAACAAGCTTTGCTTGGATTCTTGAGCCCTGTTTTGCTGTAATGTATAGTTTCTTTTGACAAATTAAGCATTCATTTGGGAGTACATGTGGCTGTTGGGAATTGCATGATGTACCAGATGTAGAACGTAGCATTCTCTGACAAGCTTTTTTCTTTGAAGATGGTGCATGAAACCATTGGCCCGGCTGACCTGTAACCTTTGCAAAAACTTACTACCATCAGTCTTTTGGCCGGGGTTAAGGAGGGTCAAGTCAACACAAGTCAAGTGATACTTAATTAATAAATCCAAAACGGAAATTACATAACATAAGAGCTCTTGAAACAAGGAAACAAAATTGCACAATATATTTGTCTTGCCTCCTTAACGTCATTTATACACCACGGTAGTGTCTTTCTGGCATAAACAATTCATAAAATTGTTAACCTGGAATTAGGCATCTCTAATTCAACAGTATGGCTGTACAAACTACTTTTGTTGCGAGCAGATATGTATGTGCTGTTTCTCTGCGTTTCATGGCTGCTGAGGGTACGTCCAATCAGCTATCATCATCTGTGGTTATTGGAGGAGGAGGGGGTCCAAAATAGCACTTGTCATGCGTTGTTGCTTAGTGGACATCTCTTTATATCTTTCAACAACATTGGATGTGTATCCAGTTCTGGACTACACAATCTTGGGATCATTTAAGTTATTAAACAGTCTCTTTCCACAGGTTCTTTTCAAGGAATGGTTTGTGTAGTAACCGTCATATCCACCTTCTTGCATCATGTGACTCACAAGCTTTTTCAAGATATTGACCCCAATGACCTACAAGTTGTGTATGGTGGTAAATTCTTCTTAAATGTTTTTATCACCTAACCCAAAATGATATCATCTAAATACACAAGACATTCCTTCAAGTTCAAGTCTCCCATTCATCGTTCCATCAAACGTTGGAAGGTGGCTGATGCGTTGGTTAGCTCAAACGGCATCCGGTTACATTAAAAAAACCTAGCGGCGTGGTGAAAGTAGTTTTCTCTTTGTCTTCTGCCACTTCTATCTGCCAGTAGCCACTCTTCAAATCTAAGGACGAGAACCACTTTGCCCCATAAAGTGCATCTAAGGTATCATCTATGCAAGGCAAAGGGAAGTTGTCCTTGAGTGTGCGCTTATTTATATCAAAATCGGAAACATACGAGCATTTTTCGTGGTATTTTGGGGGACCACTTTCATTTTGCACGTATTCTCTATGGAGAAATCATTTTCCGACTAAAAATGGCTAAAACTTGGCCAAAATTCATCCAATCGACTCCAAACTTTCAACGAGTCCGCTTTATGTATCGGTGAATTGGAATATGAAAGAAATTTGGAACGAATTTAAATAAAATTTGAGATACGCCACTTTTAAACATGGCATCAGCTCAAACCGACGTGCAATTTTCAAAATCAAAAGAAAATCAATGATTTTTGGGCCTAAATCTCAACCAATCTTTCTGAAACTTCCACCGAGTGTGCTCTAGATATTATTTAATCCAAATCTACAAATAGATTTAAGAAATTCAGAGAAGTTCTGCGAAAATAATAAATTTAGCCGCACCAATTACAATGCCTTACCTGACGTTTGATATCCAAAGGCAAAATGGACGATTGAAACGGGTGAATCACCCAGCTAGCAAGGGCGGTCAGCGTGCTGCGCCCTGATTGGCCAGCGGTTACGTCATGGCTAAAATTTGCATACTCCAATAAATTATTTAAGGTTGCGGGACGCCAATTTTAAGAAAATAAATAATTAAAAAAAATAGGGGCCCATCACTCCATTTTGCACCACCTCATCAAATTATTAAAATATCACTAAAAGAGATGCGATCCGCTTCACGACCCCATTCCTAGAATGGGCCGTCCCGGCACATCGACGCACAACTTAAGCGGATCGACTCTCCGAGGCAGTTTTTAACATAGTTCGTTTCCATATAATAGTCCTATAGAACAGAAACTTCCTCCTCGATATGTCATCCAATACGTTTAACATGGTGGCTTCTACTGTCGATAGTTAATATAAAAGTTTTTTGCGGTTCACTCCCATTACACAAATATTCACCAGTTCATCGCAAAGGGGGTCTTCGGCTCCGGCATCCTCCATTGTACAGCTAGCACACATATAAAATATAAATGTCTCTGGACGGAACTCGTCGACTTTGGTAACATGCCACACAGCTCCTTAGTATATACATACAAAATATAAAATGTCTCTGGACAGAACTCGTCAACTTTGGCAACATGGCATACGAAAATAGTCTCCAGTTTAAAAATATATAAGTTCTTCAACAACACATTATCCAAGGTAATAAAAATTGTAATCCATCAGGAATTCAAACATCATGAAGTAGTCATCATTTGTTCACAAAATTATCGGGTCTATCAGCATGATTTGATCGGTATGGGGGGGGTAGTCGTCATCCACTAGTAAAATCATCGGGGGGAATTCAGCATGGTTTGATTGGTAGGGGGGTAGTCGTCATCCACTGGTAAAATCATCGGGGGGATCAGCATGGTTTGATTGGTAGGGGGATAGTCGTCATCCATTGGTAAAATCATCGGGGGAATCAGCATGGTTTGATTGGTAACATTATATGCACATGATTACTCCATTCTTCTTCTCCTTCTCTAAGTTCTTATATAAATATTCATAAACAATGCAACATCAGAACGTATGTACATATAGGCACTTCTTCTCCCTTCTCTTTCTCCCTTCTCTTTCTCCTTCTCCCTTCTCTCCTGTGCTAAAACTATTTTGTAACAACGCAATAACAAAACATATGAGTGGTGCTCTGGCAAAATGAGCGGAAAGTCGCGATTTTAAAAATTGAGTTTATGACATATTCTAATTCTGTATAATCTCAGCTTTCGAATGATATGTAATATGTCATACTTTCTTTCTACAATTTTCATTTAGAGATCGAAATACAAGACAGTCCACTCAAAATCTGGCAGTAACAAATTTTCGCAAATCGATTTTAAAGTTACTGATTACTATAGTGTATGATAGCAAAACGCGATCAATTACCCGTGAATAATTGCACTTCCCGGCATAATTGACCTTCAAAACGCGAGGTACAGTAACCCCTATACATTAATGCGTTTTATGTCAAAAAACGAAATTTGATCTTTTCACCATATTTTTACTTTAGCAGCCATTTATTCAAAATCTTCAATCGCGACTTTCCGCTCATTATGCCAGAGCACCACACATATGTACAATAAGCATGGTCTCCTCTTTCTCCATCCTCTATTCCCCTCCTTACTCTTTCTCCCACACTATTTCTCTCCCACTTGTTAATTCGATTACCACTGCCGGTCCCTTCGCTTCATAAACATCGCCGGCTTCCAATTTGATCTGTTTCAGCTTTATTCCCTCTCCTTCCTGCGCAAGCTTCCTCTTCAGAGTTCGGAAATCTATACAGAGGTGAAGGCTTTTGTCTTTCTTTCGAACCAGAACAATAGGTTCTGCAAAGGGACTATGAGATTCCCTTATTGCTCCAGCATCAAGCATCTCCTTCAGAAGTAAGTGTACTTCATCATACTGTGATGGCGGAATACGACGATTGCGTTGCTTAAAAGGGGTGTAGTCAGTTAATCGAATATGTCTCTCTGCGGAAACATGGCAAAGGTCATACCCTGATTGTGAAAAAATGTCTTCAGATTGCTGTAGTAGCTGTCTTGCATCTTCTCTTTGGCTATTTGTCAAATCGGCATTGTCCAATTTAATGGCTCGATTCCCATATTTTGATTTGGAAGGAACACTGTCATCTGAACATTGGTTAGTCATGGTTTGGTTCTGGACTGTAGCTACAGGTTATTGTGGAGAACCAGGTGCTCCAACCCACTCGGCAACTTCAAGGCCACATAACGTGGATTTCCGGTTGATGGTTATTGGTCTTGGGGAAGTGTTGGTAACCTGCACAGGCACAAATTTATGCCATCTTTTGAGAGATCTTCACAACACCTGAAGCTACCGTCAAGCTACTCGATATGTTAGTTGCAGCAGAGGGATTAGTAAAGGCTTGATAGGTGCCCAGTCCATTTCCAGATCTTACTTTGCCCCATACTACTACAGTCTGATGAGCAGCTACAGTCACAGTTTTGTTAGTTGCAACATTTGGTGTCTTCATATTTTCCAGTCTGGTTAAGTGTTGAAAGGCTAGGTTCTAAGCAGTTGGACACCTTTGAAATTCACCTTCATGATCCTCATCAACATTAACAGCAGGAAATGTATCTCCTAACCCATAAGGAACAGTTGGTGGTTCAATTCCTGGCACGAAATGAATAGGCATTTGCATGGAATATTGTACTGTCAATCTATGCCGTGTGTCATTTATATCTTCATGAAGCAGACCATAAATTTCACTTGTATATTGGTCCACCACACATCTATCTTTCATATATATTAAATAAGATTATTCACAATGCTCATGATCTGTTACGATAAATGAAACCTCAGATTTAATTATCGCCAACGCTAACTTGTCATATAATTGATTTGTTTATTGATAAGTGACATTTGTCCAATTAAAACGTGCATGTTATGCAAAAAGCCACGGGCTCAGAACATAAAGAGGTAACTACTGAAGTATATCTGGAAATATTGCCTCTAAATGATTCAACCTGTTGATAATAGAAGTACAATAACCTTCCTCAGATGGAGGTTTGACTTTAATCGGGCTGACAAAGTCTACCACAATGTGAACGTTTTATCCTTCCTGTTTGTGTGGTAAAGGTGAAATACAGTTTATGTTGAAACGGTCCAACTTTCAAAATCCAAGGTCCATCTTCCAAAATATAAGTCTTTCCACACATGCAAATGTTGTCTCCCTTTATTCCGTCATTAACACCAACGATGAAAAGATGCTAGAAGTGAGTTCGATCATTAACACCAACGATGAAAGTATCACCAACTATGAAACTTTATAAAAAGAACAGCTTTCGGTCAGTTCCGGGCGACCTGGACCACAACGGTTCTCCAGCAAGCTGGTTCTTGAACCAGTATCCTTAGGCGCATGTGGACTGAAGTTGCGCAAAGTTTGTTTGATACGTTTGTGAAAACTCTTAATGGGGAATCGGCTCGAAGGTGTTGGTCGCCAATGGTCACCCATGATAATGTAGTGTTGTTAACATGTAGAAAAATACATGAAGTGAAAACTGTAGTAAATGGTACAACAGCTAAAAGTCATAAGTAGTACCATCAATTGCTACAAGTTTTTACAACTCGCTGTCCAAAGAAATGTGAAAAAAAATTCACTGAATCATCTGTGTCGTCGAATTAAAGTTAAACTGAACCATCAGTGTTGAATAGATGTGAATTAGATGCACTCAATGTAGTTGAAAAGAAGGTTTCACTGAACCACCAGTGTAAAGGTAGATCGATGTAGTTGAAAGAAAATTTTCACAGAACATCAGTGTTAAAATAGATCGATGTAGTTGAAAGAAAAGTTTCACTGAACCATCAGTGTTAAAATACAAAATCAATGTAGCCCTTTTTCTATCGACTCACTTTGTTTTTGGAAGGTACATCTAAAAAGGACACTCTCATACAGTTTGTTCTTCTTGGCTTTGGCATGAAATAAGTCTAAGGCATCAGTTGTCTTTTTTAATCTTTGGTTTCGCCAGTGTTGGGTAAATTAGCCCCCTGTATCCAGTGGCATCTAATTTGGCAGAGGAGGTGATGTAGGTCAATGGGTTATTGTCGGTTATCACTCTAAAATGGCGACAATAGAGGTAATCATGGAACTTTTCCGTCACTGCCCGTTTTAAAGCCAAAAATTCTGTTTGTGGGCTGGGTAGTTTTTCTCCCTTGGTTTCAATCCTCTACTGGCGTATGCAATCACACGCTCAACTCCCTCTTGTGCTTGGTAAAGAGCAGCTCCCAATCCAGTGAAAGATGCATCAGTGCGGACGACAAAAGGCTGAGAAAAATCTGCAAATGCAAAGATTGGTGGCTCGATCAGCTTCTGATGTAACAAATTGAATGCTTCTTGGCACTCAGACATCCAAAGGACTTATAACCGGTGGTTGGTATTTCTTAGAACTTGCTTTTTCGAGATTTTGACTTTTTCACTGGAGTGCCAGTCAGAGCATGAAGAGGTCTAGCAATCTTGGAGAAATTCTGAACAAATCGCCTGTAGTATCCAGCAAAACCAAGAAATGTTCATAGTTCATCAGCATTGGTCGGTGTTGGCCATGATCGCAAAGACTCCGTTTTAGCTGAGTCAGTTCTAATGCCCTTGGTGGAGGTGACATGACCAAGATAGCTGACCTCCCTCTGGAACATGTTATACTTGGTTGGTTTTAGTTTCAGACCATATTGTTGGAAGGCGACTGAAGACAGCTGACAGTCCTTTCAGATGCTCTTTTATAGTTGCAGAATAAACAATGATATCATCTAAATACACAAGACATTCCTTCAAGTTCAAGTCTCCCATGCATCGTTCCATCAAACGTTGGAAGGTGCGTTGGTTAGCCCAAACGGCATCCGGTTACATTAAAAAAAAAACTAGCGGTGTGGTGAAAGCAGTTTTATCTTTGTCTTCTTCTGCCACTTCTATCTGCCAGTAGCCACTCTTCGAATCTAAGGACGAGAACCACTTTACCCCATAAAGTGCATCTAAGGTATATTCTATGCAAGGCAAAGGGAAGGTGTTCTTGATTTTGCGCTTATTAAGAGTTCGGAAATCTATACAGAGGCGAAGGGTTTTGTAAAATAAGAAGATAACTTTACTTACAGATATATCTTTTTATATCTTTTTATTCCTCGACCACCTTCCACCCATGCTCTGACCTGTACGCGTACCACATTTCGATTTTCTAAAGGGCTTCCCATCGGTTGCTGTGCGAGTTGTCTAGGTTGCGGCGGATGGGGTGGAACAACATTAGGGACCAACCCCAAAACTGCGTTGACAGCATCATAGATACCAGCCATCTTTATCCGACGAAAGTATGATGTGTTTATTGCAGGTTTTTGATTCTTTGAAGTCCAGATTCTGTTCATCTGAAGCCAGCAGTTGTCCCCTTTCATCATATTGATAGTATCTAATGTGGCTTGTCCATATCATGATATGAGGTAGATGATTGGTCATTTATTAGGTTGAGAGGTTCAATTTTATCTGATGATTTGTCCCAAACCATAATTCAAAGTTGTGGAGATTCAAACGATTCAGTGTCTTTTGACAATCACTGATAATACATTTATGAATTTGTCATCTTTGACTCCTATTGTATATGTCAATCTTTTTGGGTAACTGTTTCGTTTGAATGACATTTCTTAGAATTTTTGAAGTCAATTGTCTAAGAATGTGATTCTGTGATTTAGCATGTCTTTCAAGTTTCTTTACCTTTCCAGTCAGCTTTTATTATCTTTCTGGATTGCAATATTTTCAGCTTGGAGATAATGAACACTGCATTCACATGCAAGCACTTTGAATTCCACACTTTTGCGGCAACTTTTTTGAGAAACTTCTTATGGTTTCCCCCTCCCTTTTTCTAGCTTTTCCCAGTTCTTTTCTGCATTTGCAAACAAAGGATTGAGTTTGTCTCTTTCAGTTCCGCTTTACATTTGATATAATGCGGGAGCTAATATCCTTTTCTGAATAACCAGTCATTATCATCAGTCTTGATATAGAAAAGGAGCCTTCCTTTGATCTTAACTTCTGCAATTCACGCAAAATATAGCGCTCTCCACATGGTGATACCTTTTTATTTCTGCCACATTGAGACCGCCTTTTCCTCTTGCATATTCTCCCTGGTAATTGAGAATTGATGATTCGCTGAGCACTACTTTTTGAAATACCACAAATGTCTGCAATTTCTCAAAGTGATTTTGTTTGCCATATTCAGATACCGAGCGTAGGCCCTGGTTTCAGGAGATATTCTACCTCTAAACACCATTGTTACTAACTATTCACAGATTGGAGTGATGCTACTATGTGCGTATCATGGAAGATAACGATTAGAAATGAGAAATATTTCAACTATAACAAGATCAAAGTGAAGGGGATACACGGGGTCACGGATGAGATGAAGTTTAAGGACACATGGACTGTAAATCTTAAATGCAAAATGTCTTTGTACACCGCCCTGGAAGGTTAATAACTAGAAACGTTTTTCGCGGCGTTTAATTCTATACTTTAGGAAATTTTTGTCATGTTGAAGCTACTTCCGGTTT
>JXSR01S030871.1:0-11975 GCA_000969725.1 Ophiothrix spiculata
GGCAATTGTTTGTGAGTGGAAGGTTTTGGTGATGAGGTTGACAAAATGGTGATGTTTACATGCGTGACCTCTGCCTGACGCACCGCATTTAACTACGCGTTACAAAAATGTGCGTCATGCATGTTATGTGTGTGTCGCTAAAAACAAATGCCGTCAGGACACGGGCCAATCGCCAATCAAGTGCTTAGAATGATTAGCGATTACCGGGGTCTTATTTTGGATAATGTCGAAGACCAGCGTAATACTGTAAATGCCTTTGAAATATTTTATGCATAAAAAAAAGCCAAATCCTAGAAACTTTGGTCAACTTGCCATACATACGCTTTGTTATCCATTGTTATGATATGACACATGTGACTGTAACAATGACTAAAGTATATGGTGTAAACTGAGAAGCATTGCAAGTACACAGAATCTTCCCAGAGGTAAACTAAAAAAATGTTTTGAGAAACTTACAAAATACGGATCCTGAGGTGTAAGATGCACTTAATAAATTCCTGACGCAACCCTCTATACCATAATTCATATTTGTATATATTCTTAGTCACTGAGTGCGATTTTACTTCCTAATAAGGAATTTTGGCCATCCATTATGAGACGATAGATGACAGTGCGTTCAGCGTGAAACACAGTGGAGCCGCGCGTTCAAAATCACGGCGCGATGCAGGTATACGCACACCTCCGGCGCGAACAGCTTTACTGGGTTTGGAATATTTCATGTTTGAATAGGGGTGTACGTTTTTCCAATGATAATGTTTATAGGTTTTGGCAATAATTTTCATCGTTTTTGGTTTATAAATGACTCAAATTTGTGACTAAGAATGAGAATAAAAGATGGCGATTTATTATTTTGCCTGTCATCCTGAGGGGGCACCCATTACTCAAAATAATGTACGCCCATCCATTATGAGACGATAGATGACAGGCAAAACAATAAATCTTATCTTTTATTCTCTAATTAATGAATGAATTAATTCATTGAGTTACTCACCTTGGGTAGGCCAGCCATGAATGCTGAGAAAACTGCAGACTCCCTCAAAGTTTGTGGCGGAAGATTGAAGCTCTTATCAAGCTGCTTAAAGCCCAGTAGTATGTTTAAGTGGCGTAACACAGTGTTCTGCACAAAAAAGGTGTGTTATAAAATCAAATTTTGTGACTTATATTACATGGATATTAGCTCCGCATGCACCCAATACATGGATACATACCTGAACTGAAAAGGGGATTTAATCTTGCAGGGTCTGTTTTTTCTTATTTAGATTGAGTAGTTTTTTTTAGGGGTTTTAAATTCATAAAGTCAAAAAATTAATTTTATTTTTAATGTAAATTTCAAATTTCATGAGGGACAAAATTTTAAATTTTTTTACCCACTTGTGAAATTAAATGAAATTAAATCCTCTGCAAACTTAAATCCTTTTACAGAATTCTTATTAGGCCAAGTAACAAAAATAACCAGTTGATCGTCCCCGCCCTCACCGATTTTTGACGCCGCACCAATTTTTTTGTTATTTGTTATTTTCTAAAAATCCCCAAAACAAAACAAAAAAAATCAACAAAACACTTTTTAATTGGTATTGACAAGTGAACAGGATCCTCATTGCACTTTATAAACCTAAAATACCATAATATCATCTTCAAATATGTTATGGTGGCCAACTTGGACATGGTAACCATCTTGGAAAAAATAACAAAATAACAAATAATAAGGGCCTCCCTCACCAACTTTTCGGAAAAGTCTGGACGATCATCTGGTTATTTTTGTTACTTGGCCTTATAGCTGGCTGTTCAAACAATCTGCCTTAAAAAAGGCAGATGCTTGGAGCCCATTTCATTTGTGTGTGTCATTTTTGTTCCTTTTAAATGTAATTTTAAGTGCAAAAATGCTTACTATAATTTGTAAAAAATATTTCCATATTAAACGGAC
Source organism: Ophiothrix spiculata (assembly GCA_000969725.1). Lineage (NCBI taxonomy): Eukaryota > Metazoa > Echinodermata > Ophiuroidea > Amphilepidida > Ophiotrichidae > Ophiothrix > Ophiothrix spiculata. The sequence goes on from JXSR01S030871.1 coordinate 1,925, forward strand.
TCTCTCAAGGCACACTTTAAAAGTGTTTTCTTCTATCAAAAGCAAATTATGTAAAATATATGTTACAGAATATCCATGTGACTTAAGGGCAACTTTTAAAAGTTGCCCTTAAAATTAAAAGTTGCTCTTAAAATTACAAGAGTTAAGGGATTCCCTTAAATATTTGTTCATTTATGTGTACCTCTAAGGATTTGTCTTAAAATTTAGCAGATTTAAAGGAATCCCTTGAAAAAGTTGCACTTAAGTGAGCTTTATGAATACAGGTCCTGACCCTGGTTACCGTATTGTTCCTAATAAACGCCAATGGGCAGCAACATTTCTTGAAGGGTGGGTGATTATTAGAGACCAATTCTCAACATCAAAATTTGCACAAAATCGCTTGTAAGCTTAACAATTACGGCAACTTACTGTTATATGGCCCCCGATAACACGGAAGTACTGAAAATTTTTCATCATTTCCGGGATCGCGACCTCATTGGTACCGTTTCCTGTTACTAGCGATTGTTGGTTAAAGCTTATTGATACACGAAAATGCTACAAAATTGAATGTTTTTTAACACATCTCTTTGAAATTTTTTGGGGTGGGCGTTTAATAGAGAATGGGCCATTAACAGAAACAATACGGTACTGCTGACAATCTTGAAGTGAATTCTGATTGGTGGGTGACAAAAACCCACTTGCCTATGCAAGATGCATAAAGTATTCATTGAGGCTCATTGTTTATATAAATTTTGTAATCAGTTGAACAACTTGCGTACAATTAATTTTGCTTAAAAACAGCTAATTTTCATTTTGTTAAAATCACATAGGATCAGATATATGTAACTGCCTGATTATCTTCCTCCAAGAGTAACCTGAAATATTGTATTGTTATCACCAGTTTAAACAAATAATTGTGATAATTTCATTTCGTGTAAAGAATCATGACACAAGGATTCCTGCTAACCAAATAACTTCCTGCAAAATTGATCTAAAAAAAACCCAAAATTTGGCATTCCTTCACTATCTCTAGGGTGCCATACAGAAGTAAAAATACATGTTGCAAAGAGAGAGTTAAATCTGAATCATTCCATCATAATTGTAACAAACATTTAAACATATTTCTTGCATATACGTATAACTCTACATCTTGTTTAAAATGATAAAACAGGTTTTAACTATTGACGTTATTTTGGGTTTTCAAAAAATATCATATATTTCATTCTTTGATAAAGTTGATCATTGACTGGCTAAAATCATATCGCTTGATGATAATAAGCAAAACCATTGAAAGGAAGACACATACAGTTTTGTTAATTTCATCAAGATCACTCATTTTTACATACTCATGCATGTCTAGCATTACTGAACACTTTGGAGTTTCAAATGTGATTTTCAAAAGCAGTACATCTCATATTATTCACAAAATTTATTAATATCTGGATTAACTACACCACTCGAAAAAATAAAAATATTAGTAACTTCACACCAAGTACCCTCAAGTCACTATTTATTTGTCTAATATTTATATATGTTAATGGAAGTGAAATAGACCCAGGAATAAGAAAGGGGGAAAAAGAAAGAAAGTAAAACATCTTAAAATTCATAACATTCAAAAGTTAGAGCAAATACGTCTGACTTATAGTCAAGAAGAGTCAGCACTACAATATGTTCTACTAGTAACAATATCCCAAACAAAAACGATGCAAATGCTTTTAATTTTGTTTATCATATTGATGTTATGAGCCAAACCAGTAAAATTAAAATAAAGAGAATAAAAATATTAAAATAATACAATCAAATATCGAAGCTACATTATAAAAACACGTCAAATAGTTTATCATGGAGCGTACATGCCATTCCAATGGATGCATGTTGATACTCACCTTTGGCTTTTTAACCTCTTTTGAGGTTTCTGAATGCTGGAAACATAAATTTTAATAATGTGACAAATTATTTAAAAAGAAATTAAAACAAATAAGAATTCCCCTGGCATAAAAAGAGGTGGGTGAAGCTGAAACTAAAGCTTATTTGCTTATGATCATAGCATAAGGAAATACATCACTTTGAGAGAAAAACTACAATGCTCTCAAATTTATAGTTTCAGCATTTTCCTGAAAACTTTGATTAAAAACAGATGAAAATGTATACCATTTTTCTTCTTAGGCGTGGCGTCCAAAGACATTTGCTCGGCCTAGTTACATTTGCTCTTGATATTCGCTCTGACAATTTTGGTAAAACGTAGAGGGAATGTCACTCTCATTGAGCGAACATTGTTTCAATCGATGAAAGCTAATGTCACTCGTGCATGTTGTAGTGGTATGATTATTGAATAAACACACCCTATAATATTCGGAGCGATCTTCACTCTAATTCAATCTTAAGTGTAGCGAATGTCGTGAAATTTGTTAAGCGAATGTCGCTTCCCGTTGGAGCGAAGTTTTCTTGGTAGGATGAGCGAATGTCACTTGAGCGAGCGAATATCTTTGGACGCCAAGCCGTAAGGGCCCTGTCAACCCTTTGTTTTCAGATATAGTTTTTGCACTGTAACTCAGCAATGGATAATTGAATTCAAATAAAAGTATACATTTCCAGAAAAGGATTTGCATGCTGAACATGATGGTCAGGTCATTTTTGGACCAAAATGTGAAATTTTGGCCCTAAGGTCAAAAAAAGGCCCACAATTTTACGGGAAAGCTAAACTTTGCTTTGGTAAAATTTTGAATTTTTTTACTTTTTAGAACCTAGAATGCAAAATCTAGGAAAGCATTTTTTTTGTTTTTCTTAGTTTTTGAGATATAGTCAAAAATTGGTCCAAAAATGTCAAAAAATCCCACTCCTGACACCATCGTTGGCAAAATGTGACATTTTTTGACCTATTTTTGGCAATATTTCAAAAAATAAGATAAAAATCAAAAATTTGAGAAAAGCGTTCCTAGATATTGCTTTCTAGATTCTAAAAAGTAAAATGGTTCATTCCCGTAAAATGTTGGGCTCAGAAACATGATTTTTGGACCACACATTTTGGTCCAAAAATAACCTGACCATCATGTTCAGTATGCAAATCCACTTCTAGAAATGTATACTTTTATTTGAATTTAATTATCCGTTGCTGAGTTACAGAGCAAAAAACATTTCTCAAAAAAAGGGTTGACAGGGCCCTTAATGCCAAGCCTAAAAAAGAATTCCATAAGCACTATTTTTTATGATGTTTATTGTCATTTCAAACAATCTCAGAAGTGTTATATACACAACTGAAAATGCTGCAGGTGTAGTAACTTGCCCTCTATGCACAATAAATAGGATTGCAGCCATTATGAAGGGTTATACAGTTTTCAAAATGAAAAGCAATTCTCTTTTGAATGGTCTTGTTTAATGTTATTTGTCTGCCTCAAATAAGATTGTACATTTAGAAACATCTTGCATTTGTCAGAAACAAGCAACCTGGCATATCTAACATAAGTGCTTGGCAACCTTCTTAACAATTTGGCAAAATTGTTACCAACTGAAAATCGTCAGTTTACCATTGTTGAGAATTTGGCTGTTAGTCGACAAAACATACAGTAAGTGTGATTTTTGGACAAGCTATGATGAAATTGTATTAAGTACGTAAATCAACTTTCAAGTCTTAATAATAAGCATATCTTACCATAGCTCTCTCTTCTGTCTGTTCCTCTGTCTGGTCCAAGTTAACATCATGTGTCATGAACTGAAAGAAAAAGAGTTTGATTGCAAATATTATTCACACTATGCATGTACATAATATACAACAATCACAATCAAGTTGAGTGTGCTTGAAATTCCCTTGGACAAGGAACTAACTGCTAATTGTCTCCTGGAAACCCGTATGAAACTCGGGGACCTGAACCGGGCAGCGATGGTGCGAATGTGGGCTGATCAAGGTTCAGCGCCCCTAGAGGTTGCTGCAGAACCTGAAATGATGCTTGGTGTGGAATGGAGCTTACTTGGGCCACAGTGGTCAGCGAACACCTGTAAAGTGTGCAGAGGCAGAGTGGAATTACAAATCTGGGAGGCATAGCGCAATATAAATCCCCAGTATTTATTTTTTTATTTATTTATTTAATCAATGTACACAACTTGAGGGCAAATAAGATTGCTAGGTTCTGGCTGTTTTGTGTCAGTATATGGTTTAAGGACTGACACGTGCAACTGAATAAAGATAACATTTGCTGACTTTTAATTTGCTTTAATTTTCTTCAAATTTATAATTTTTGTATTTTTTAATCTACCATTTTCTTTCAAAATGACAGTTTTGTATTTCACGTTGAGATTCAAAAATATAGAACATACAATTGTTATGGTAAAACAATGGCAATCAAATTCCAGCTATTCTATCATCGCCAAGAGACACCAATCAGCGTCGGTCTCATCAAAGTGTTGAAAAAGGCAACGGTGTTTGCCGAAACGTTCATGTAAAATTTGGATAAGTTTAAATGAATCACATTATTTAACCACCAATGAATACATTTACATAGGTGACAACCTTGTTAAATCTGTCAAGGAAGATCCTCAAAGGTTTCTTGGGTCACTGGTAACCTTCCATGGTAAGGAAAGTGAAATTTATGATCATATATTCTCCAAGCTCGATAGTAAGCTCAAAAATATTGAATCTTCTTTAATACGTAACGAATATAAACTGGCTATATACACCCGATACTGTCTGCCCTCTCTGAGATTCCGTCTCACAGTCCACGACTTGTCTAATACCAACCTTCAACATCTTGATCGTACTGCTGAACGTTTCCTCAAGAAATGGCTTGGCATACCACAGCGGGGTGCCAATACTGCACTTGTGCACATGACACAGGGTCTCAATATTCAGAGGGTATCGGATGTATACCGTCAATCCCATTGTCTGTCATATAGCAGGTCAAGATATAAAGCAGATTCTGTCACAATCTTGCGCTTGATATGAAACTTCAGCGTGAATCTGCCTGGACTCGCAAGATTTCCATTACTAAATATTGTGAAAATATCCACACTTTGGCCGTCACAGGATCAGATAATTTACCCTGGTGTAGAATCAAACCTACTATTAAGAAAACTTTGCAGGATGACACCAATATGTTCTGGAAATCTGTTGCTGAACCTCTTTTACATCAAGGAGAGTTTGCCAGAGTTCTTTTCATGTCTGAAACCGATATAACCTGGAAATCCATAATGTTTTCGCTTCCCAAAGGTGTGTTGAAATTTGCTATTAATGCTTGTATAGACTCATTGCCATCATTCACTAACCTCAACCGCTGGGGTAAGAGATTATTTGACGCTTGCCCCTTGTGCAAAGGAAAAGGGACATTATTTCATATTCTCAACCACTGCCAAAACATGCTTAATAGATATCTCTGGAGGCACAACAATATCATCCGTATTCTTTTGTCTACATTTAAAGATTCCGATCATTTTGTTAATGGTAACCTCAAAGTATTTGCCGACATAGAAAACAACACCATAGGTGGTGGTACAATACCACCGAACATAATTGCCACCTCTCAAAAACCTGATATTGTTTTATATTGGCCAGCAGACAAGCGTGTCATTCTGTTTGAGATATTTGGAGTCTGGGACTTGACAGGCTTTATGCTTACTTCTCAGTTCTCCTCCACAATGTTGTACTTACAGTTTAATAATGTTTAGTATATTTTAAACATGTAGATGTCTTTAATCTGTAACTTTGCATTTGTGGAAGAAATAAATCTTATGTCCTTATGTCAGTACCATTTGAGCCAAACATCGAAAAAGCTCACCGCACCAAAATTGAACGGTACACGTCCCTCATCACCGATATCTCCGATGTTGATTATGATTGTTCGCTTGTTGCTGTTGAAGTCGGAAGCAGAGGGCTTATTGACACTGACAACAAAACCAGATTAACACGCTTGTTGAGACAAATCAAATGCACTGCAAAGTATCCATTACTCAGAACCCAAATTGTCAAATCTGTTATCATGTCATCCTACTCGATTTTTAATGCGAGGCATGATTCTCAATGGAACGTTCAAGAAACGATTTAATGTATTTTTTTCTTCTTTTTCTTCCCGCCATGATGGTTTCTTCATACTGTGTGTTTTATTAATTTATGTTTTGTATTTTGTCATATCCTTGCCTGGGATCGGTATGGATTCCAGTTGACCTTGGGCTGTATGTTATCTTCTTTTATTATGAAATAAAGATGATTGAATAATAAATGTTTCTCACTTACCTTTGTCAGCAAGAAAATGAGTTGGTGGACAGTTTCCTTGTCCAGACTGGTGAGATCTGTGGATGGGTCAATGGCTTGCTCCTCCTCAACTGTCTGCAGATGCCCATCTGGGAACCAACAAAGATGGCATTGCCAATGGTATATCACTACAATTTCTGCATGAATTTGTGATTGGATTTGTGATTGGAATGCTGATCTACCTAATAAGGACTTGAAAAAATTTGGCCGGTTGCTTCAAAATAGATGTTTTGTTTGTTATTCGTTTTACTGTTAGAGATTCCCAAGAACAAATATGTGACAAACTGATATTATTAAATATTGCATCGGGTAGACATACCCAAAATTTATGATGGATTTTTAAAAATGTTCTTCAATAACAAATCAAGGAATCATCACATAGCAATCAGTGCTTACAGCTGATATAAACTCTGCATCATAAGTTCTTACCCATGATTTCGACACGCCTGTAGATGAATTAAATGAAGGTTTTTCTAATAATTTTTGGCACACGAACCAAGTCTATTCAATTTGTAGTCAGAGTGTGTCAAGTTCTATAATATGCAATACCGATTTGCAAAGAACGAATGATTTAAAAAATTTACCTCTGAATTCCATTATAAATTGATCAATTACACGCAGAGATTATTATCAGTACAAATGAGTACCGGGGCCAGTGGTTACTGTTAATACGGCTGCCAACGGGTCAATAATGCTAACGTGTGCCGTCACGATAAATTGAATAGCCCGCGCTGTGGAGCGAGTCCTAGTGTTATTGATCCCGGCTACTCACGGTAGCCAGTCATGGTGTTTGTGGTTTTACCCTGAGTGTGCTGTTCAGGAATTTACAACAATTGAATTCAGAGGTACATTTTTAAAATCATCCGTTCTTTGCAAATCGGTATCGCATGTTAAAGAACTTGATACATTCTGACTACAAATTGATGATACTTGGTTGGTGTGCCAAAAATTACCATAAAAACGTTCATTTAATTCACATGCAGGCATGTCGAAATCATTGGTAAGAACTTATGATGCGGAGTTTATATGCATTGTAAGTGCCCATTATTATCTGTTTTGTCACTAATCCCAGAAATATACCAAAATTACAGCACCATTACCTTCAAAGAGTCCATCAGCCAATGATCCTGTCATGTGTCCATCTTGCCTTTTGGACAATGACGGACGACTGTAGGTTGACCGGTCAACTGTATCAAAAGAAAAGGGGAATGAAAAAAATGCATACTGTTTGTTTTGACTGCTTTTTTTTAAACTGAAATATATTACACAAAAATGGGAAAACTATTTTAACGAAAAGTACATTTTGCTGCGCTACAAAATTTCATTCACCAGGTTTAAATACTATTCTCTTTAGTATTAATTCCTACTAGAACCTAGTCACAGAGGGTGAACATTTTGCATAATTTTGTTTCATTATTATCCATGTGAATGACCAAGCTGAATTCTTTCTCTTTCAAAATGAAAGTGGCACAACCAGAGGAGTGGTTGGGATGGGAGTGGTATCCTCCCCACTCAAAATCCTTGCCAATTCTTGCAATTCATCCACACAATGAGATGCGGAAAAGTGCAGATTCAATAGAGGTCAATCAAAGAAGAGTACATTTAGCCTGTTCAAGTTTGTCGTAAGTTATCTCATTAAAGGACAAAGGATTTTGTTAACTAAATCGTAAATGACAAAAGAAGTATCAAATTAATTTTACCGCACAAAAGAGGCCTGTCAATCAAAGTATAGGATAGGCTATTGTCTTCGACAAAAAGCATAACGCCTAGAGTTTTTTAGTTGTGCTTTTTATCGTGTAAACACAAAAGGATTGCAATTTCTCAAGTGGGGATTATCTATACTTAACGACTCCAGTGAATAGAATAAGTAATGGGTTAACAAAATATTTTACTACTGATTACAAAATGCATTGTTATGCACGGACAGAACATTTGAACTAGCTAAATGTTTATGCCTTCCTCTCTTATATGGCCACCTTTAACTGTTCCAGAATGAAATTTTTTGGGTGTATGCAGATTTGGTTACTTAAATAAACAAAAACTGTTTTTAAACTGAAATACAATCAGGACCTTGCTGAACAGGTGCATTGTTTCATAGACAAAGAGTTACTGTGCTTAAAACACAATATCTTCTGTGCTGTTATTTGACGACATTTGTTTATTTCAGTTTTTAAAAAGTTTTGTTTGACTTCCAGATACACCCTCTCCATGATGGTTCAAAATGATGACGCTGTTTGGATCTACCTCTTAAATCTGTCTGATCACTTTAAAAGATAATAATACACCAAACAAAACTTTCTTGAACAATGTAAACTGAAGTACAGAGTAGAAGTTGTATTTAGAAGAAATTGGTCTCTGAACTCTGTTTTTTAGTTTACACTGTCTAATAAATGTGAGGATGGCCTATACATGCTTTTGTAGGCTAAAATATTATCGACTTTAGATTGGGTGTAAATGAAACTTTTATTCATGTTCAATCAAACTAGGGAAATAATAGAAATTCCATGATCAAACCAAATAATATCAAAGATATTACGAAAACTTATCTTATCATGTTTTTAACACTATATACATACTTGATAAGAAGTGTGGTTTCATGAAGTTTGGCACTGATTGGTTGCCAGTTTTGGCTCCTCGTCGTTCCCTGGCTGCAGACAGACGTCTTGGTTTCATCCCAGCAGCTGATGGATCAGAGAAATTTCTAGCTATTTTGGCAATTTGTTCTTTGGTATGCATGCCATAACGAGCCATTCGTAGAACACCACTACGAGATCGATCTGCAGGTGATAGATACAAAAAATTCACAAAAATAATTTTGCAAACAATAATGCATCATTTCAAAAATCAAAATATATAGTTTTACTAAAAACATTTTTACATAATTATATATCTTAATAAATTACTAAATACCGACCTTTCCCTGTTTGCAAGCACATGTGTCTTTGATTCAGAACTTAAGCCAAAAAAAAAGAACTCTGTCTCAGGTTCCTTAGGCCAAAAACCCTAAGTGCTACGCGATTTTTTTTTTAGTCAAAAAAGGCTATGTGCACACGAAAAAAAAAAAATTATTACGTTTTTAGGTCACTATTTTTTTTTGGCTGCTTCGCGGCCGAATTTTTTCTTTTTTTTTCTCTCGATGTAAGAAAAAAATTAAAAAGCAAAACATCTCCAGAAAACCTTTAAAAAAAAAAAGAAATGCAGTAAAATTCGAAACAATTTTGCATTAATAATGGTCTTTTGGATACAGATTATCAACTCAGCTTTAGTTTCTATGATATGATTTGACAGACACATAGATAGAAATATCAAATACAGGGAAGATACTGGACTGCCAATACTGTAAAATGTAATGGTGTCATCAGCCATGGGGCTCAAATAATAATAATAATAATGGGATTTTTATAGCACCTTTCTTATGTATGCAAAACGCTGTCGCCAATTATTATAATGCTGCCATCAGGAAACCATCACATTCATTTCGCTTCAACTAGGGTGGCTTCATGGCCGATGCGCACACCCTCTCTGCACTTAGAATGTAATGTTCCCCAATATTGCTCGGATCGACGAAGCAATCAAGATTAAATGTCTTGCCCAAGGACATGACCCGTTGGCCGTAGCGGGGCTCGAACTCGCGACCTACTTGGTGTCCTGCGCTGTTCCACTAGACCACACAAGCTCTCGGGGGTTATTCAGGTCCACTTGAGTCTGGCCAAAATCTATGAACAGACAACATTTCATCACGACCTACCTATTGGGAAAGGAAATTCCCTGTTTGCGTCAGCATCCACCTGAGCCTCCAAAGCAAGTGTGTCAAATCTATTGACAAAGAATTGC
>JXSR01S030879.1:18647-57456 GCA_000969725.1 Ophiothrix spiculata
CACGGTAAGTCAATCTCCTCCAAGTATGCCAACGGATGATGGGCCTCAGGCCGAGTCAGGAGAAGAGCGGGAAGTATTTGATGAGCAATCGGACCTCAAAGCTGGTGGACCCCCTAAGGTCAAGGTCAAGAAACACCCACGGTAAGCCAAACAGTATAGGCCTAATTTTAGGTCAAATAAAAAAAAAATAGGGTTGCAAAAAGTGAATTGAGTGCTTTTGAAAAGTTAATGAAAACAGCACCAAAATTAGTCATGTTGCACGATTAAGTCGCCAATAGTCGAAGTCGTAAGTATTAGCAATAGTCCTGACTTCCAACTATCAATGTTCACTAATTCATTTTTGCTAAAAACCAGGCCTGGAAAAACTGGGTAACTCGGCCACCTGGCGGCCTGGAAATTCAGAAAGTTTGTGGGAAATTTGTAAGCTTTCAATGCCGGTCAATGCGGGAAATGTGGAAATCTCAGGTATTGGTTACCGGGAAATTTACATTTTTTCCAGGCCTGCTAAAAACCATACAGGTTTTTCTTAGAACCTTGAGATTGCACACTGCTAATCATAAAAGAATTTACCGGTACACATAGCTTTCTTCTTTATGGTTTATTCAGAGTCTGTCGATATGCATCGTACGACACCCATCGACGCTCAGTCTTTTACACACGCTATTCCTTGTACATAGCATGCATAAAAACTGCGCGTCGATTGGCATCAATCGGTGCATATCGACAAGACTCTAAATAAACCATTAGTCATCTTTAAAATGGGCTACTTCGCGATTTGCTCTCAAAGGAAGTTATTCGGGCAAACAATAGATGATAAATTCATTTATGCAAATTTTTTCCAGTACCTCTGACACTTCAACAATAGTCCCCAAAATAGTCGAAGTCGTGACTAATTGATACCAGCTAGTCAACTATGGTACTAAAAAAGTGATAGTTGTGCAATGTGACAAATTAGCTTTTTTTATTTTATTCCAATCAAGCAATTATTTTTTTAGTCCTTAGTATGAGATCAGTCATGATTTACTCAGCAGAAACGTTTGCAGGATCTCTGTCAGGCTTCATTGAGGTTTAATGGACTTGTGGACTGGTCATGTGACTTGTATAAAATATTGTATTTTTTAGATTTTCAACAAAATGTACTTGTTTCTATTGTTACTAATTGGTTGACATAAAGCCCATTGATCGAAAGGGTAAAATTAGGAAAGAGTCTATAGACATCAAGGTATCTTTGTTTACATCCGGGACCTTTGTCTTGATTAGCGCAGTGACAACTATTGCCATCTTCCCATTCAACTCTATGAGCTTCTGTGGAGAAAATGCTGGCTCTCTTGGAAAGTTTTATTGATTCTAACAAATTTTCAAAATATTTCAATGCCAAAATCATATGAGATGTGTGGTATTCAAACCACAACAAGATGACAAACAGCTTATCATTTCAGAGATTTCCTTCTGGCTATGAATTCTTCCTTCATGATAATGATATTATTTTTTGACCAAAAATGTCAATTTTGGCAAAAAATGAAAAAAAAACCTCAACATATTTTTTGCCCCCAAAATTTTGGAAAGCTTAACTAAAATTGTATTTGCAAATTTTAGTTAATTTAATTAGTTAATTTTTTAATTTTTATCTGAGTTTAAAATTTTTTTAAAAAATCCCACCGCTGCCAACAAAATGGCAATTTTTGACAATTTTTCAAAAAATAAGACAAAAATCTAAAAATTGAGAAAATCCTTCATGGACATTTGTTTTTAAATTCCAAAAAGCACTAGAGTTCAAAATTTTCATGCACGCATATTTTAGTTAAGCTTTCCAGATTTTTTTTTTATTACATTTTTTTTAGCCAAAATTGACATTTATTGCCAAAATTTGATCTTCATGATAAAAATCCACTTCTAAAAATGTATACTTTTATATGGTATATGCAATTAGATTGAAAGTTAGAGTAGCTTATTAAAGTTAGAGTACAAAAACCATGTATGCTAGTTGAAGGTCTACCCCAGCCTTCATCAAACCCATTTTTTCCATGTTACTAGTTTGGCATGTCCTATATACACACTGTAGAGTATTATTTAGAAATGTGTGTCCTTATGTATGTATTTTTTATGTTTCTCCTGTGACCAAGAGATGATATTGTGTGTATCCCATCATGTATTGCTTCCAATGGAACTGTTTGTATAGATGTGATTGATGAAATGACCCAAAATCAATGTTATTTGTTGTAATCTTGAATTGTAGGCACTTGTCATCACTAACTACTCGCATGGCTTACTGCGCCATACAAATGAAACCCTGTAGGAAGCAATGCATGATGGAATATGTATATCATCTCTTTGTCTGATCCTTAATGCCATGTGTTCCCTGCTTTGCTAATCTTTGCCATGCCAACCTTGCTTTTTTACTAACTTGGACCACGATACAGATCTCATTCATTCACATACGGAGTTCCAACCGAAAGGTAGAGTGATGTTTAAATGTTGTGGGTGCACTCATATACCGATGTATGTAGTGGTGTGCAGAATGACTATATTTTAGGCCAAACAAGAATTTATTGGAGAGCTTAAACAGAAATCCAGAGTGCAGGGCTACTTTCCTTGTAATTGTAACACCTACCTTGTATTTTTGTATACATTTTACAAGGGAATTTTGTTTGGTCTATATAATGTACAAGTTAAGCCTTGGAAATAAGTTGACAAGGAATTAAAGGGCAATTCTGAACCAAATAAACCAGGATATTTTGGTGAATTCCAGAGGAAATTGTCAAAAACAGAGCAGGTTATATCCATCATTTTGGCCTACTTCTATTCTATAAACTATAACTTTAAACATAGGTAAAATAAAAGTATGAACAAATCATTTTAACAACTGTGGTTCTGAACATTGACATCTCGGATCAAAGTCAACATAGAGTTATTGGTATTGATGGATAGTGTCTCAAATCCTCTTTAAAGGTGCAATTCATGATTTTGATGTGCCAAAAGCCTTGCCTCTTTTCTAGCTGAATGAAAAGAAGAGTACAACATAAATATATACTGAAGATTTCACTTGATTCCGACTGTTTGTTTCCCAGTTACAAGATTGTCAACATTTTGAAAATCCCCATAGGCTACTGTGTTGTAATTACTGTCGGGGTCCCGACAATAATTAGAAAATAACACATTTCCTCAATTTTCTCAAAAATGCAAGCGCATATATGAAAGAATGGTTTGGGGATCGTAACATATACCAGTTGAGGATTCTTTTTTAAGAAGCTAAGAAACTCATTTTTGATAGAGGTGACCTTGAGGGTGAAAAGTAGATCATGAATTGCCCCTTTAATATGGTAGAATTGTACCTAATTTGAGTAAATCCAAGTTTAGGTTCAAAAGTAAGAGCCAAACACATAACAACAGATGTGACAATGGCAATCACATCATCCAAATATAACATAATAGAAATTCAAGATGTTCAAAAAAGCCTAAACAGTGCTGTTACATTATCAAAATGATAAGCACCACTTCAAATTGAATACCATGGAAAATCATGGAGAATAGATAATTTGAAAAATGGAATTTTAATTTTGTAAAACAGAAAAATTGAGGTTTAATTGCTAATTGCATTGTTACTTTGTGGCACTTTGTGGCCCGGGGTTTGGGTGGGGTTTGGGGGTTTGGGAGGGAGGGGGTACTCACATATATAAGGTATACAAATTTTGGTAATCGGTTGATGAATGACGTCACAATGACATTAAAACATGGCCTACCTGAAATTGTTCATAAGTTTGCAAGTTTACTGTGCTCAATGTTGTGTTTTAACACAAGATTTGTAAGTTTACTGTGCTCAATGTTGTGTTTTCACACAAGATTCTCAAGTTTACTGTGCTCAATATTGTGTTTTCACACAAGATTCACAAGTTTGCTGTGCTCAATGTTGTGTTTTCACACAAGATTCTCAAGTTTGCTGTGCTCAATGTTGTGTTTTCACACAAGATTCTCAAGTTTGCTGTGCTCAATGCCGTGTTTTCACACAAGATTCTCAAGTTTGCTGTGCTCAATGTTGTGTTTTCACACAAGATTCTCAAGTTTGCTGTGCTCAATGCCGTGTTTTCACACAAGATTCTCAAGTTTGCTGTGCTCAATGTTGTGTTTTCACACAAGATTCTCAAGTTTGCTGTGCTCGATGTTGTGTTTTCACACAAGATTCTCAAGTTTGCTGTGCTCGATGTTGTGTTTTCACACAAGATTCTCAAGTTTGCTGTGCTCAATGTTGTGTTTTCACACAAGATTCTCAAGTTTGCTGTGCTCAATGTTGTGTTTTCACACAAGATTCATAAGTTTGCTGTGCTGAATGTTGTGTTTTCACACAAGATTCGCAAGTTTACTGTGCTCAATGTTGTGTTTTCACACAAGATTCGTAAGTTTAATGTGCTCAATGCCGTGTTTTCACACAAGATTCGCAAGTTTGCTGTGTCTCAATGTTGTGTTGTGCTGAGGTTTGCAGTTTTGTGTCACTTTGCTGCATGTTCTTGATTATGCTTCATCTCTGCTGTGTAATTGTACATATTTAGTTAAAATGATAAATATTAGAGCTAAGAATTTCATTCAACTTATAATAAGATTATCTTTGTTTAATTTGATGTGTTAATATGCATTTATTGTAAACTGTGTATTTACATGTATGTGGAAATAAATAAAATTATGTTATTATGTTATGTTATGTTGTTTGTGGCAAATGACTATGACAAAGTTATGTTAACTTGAATGTCCAATGGTTCATATTGAAGAATGATAATGTCATGGAATATCTGTATAGGTAAGTGTTAAATGTGGATATGATGATCAGCTTTTACTGTTTTTTTTTTTTTGGGGGGGGGGCAAATATTGTGAACATTTTATTGAAAATGGCCAAAACTTAAGGTAGTGGGGATGAGATGATGCTATTATGTGGTTTCCCACCACTAAGGTTGGTTTGTACTGTACATATATTTAATCTATTATAGCATAAACTCTTCTATTGGAGGATTGAATGACTATATTATTGAGCCCCCACCCCCTTTTTTTCTCCCTATTAACATGTGACGGGGATGTACCACCACATTGACCCCCATTTTCAAACCTCCTCTCACCGAATGACCCTTTTAATTTTTCACAAGTTTCTCTCACTTAATGACCTCCATTTTCAACATGCTTTCTCACCAACTGACCCCCTTTTCCAAAGAAAGTGCTCTCACTGAATGGTCCTTGTTTTCATAAATATATTTTTCGCACTCTCACCAAATGACCCTATTTTTCTGCAGTATAGACAAGCTGATGTTGTTCAAAAGTGAGTTTTACCATGTGTTTACTCACGATAGTGGCGTAGTCTATGTGAGTGTTAACACCTCTGGATCAAACTTTAGAATAGGGTTTAATACCCAATTGAATATGCTAGAATAAGAACATCCCAACTCCATGAGCTGCCTTCTGTTAAGTTATGTAAAATATAAATGCATATAAATCTCTGAAAATGCTTTCAAATCATTAGAAAGCATTTCCATGTTTTATCCCAATCATAGTGTCACATTTGACCTTGTAGTTGACTTTGTTAGATATTGTTAGAAAATTTTCGGACCAAATATACTTTAGGTCCCATCCAGAATTTTAGGGTTAGGGTTAAGGGTCAGTGTTAGGTTTAGTTTAGGGTTAGAGTTAGTTTTAGGGTTAGGGTTTAGGGTTAGGGTTAGGGTTTAGGGTTAGGGTTAGTTTTAGGGTTAGGGTTTAGGGTTAGGGTATAGTTTTTGATGGGACCTAAAGTATACCTTTTCCAAATTTTCCTAACATATAGTTGCAGAGGGGAGCTCATGGAGTTGGGATGTTCTTATTATGGCTGTTTAAATATAGCAACTATGTACTATAACAAGTATCTAACAATGTTTATATCATGATTGCAGTGATTTGAGCCGTGCAAAAATTATTTTCCATTGCACGGCATGAAACAAACCTGTGTGATATCATGATATAAAACAAATATTGAATGCCTATGCACGTGCAATAGTACAAAATATATCATTCGGTCAAATTTGGACTGATCCATTTCACTCGGCTACGCCTCGTGAAATAGAAAAGTCCAAATTTGACCTCATGATATATTTTGTACTATTGCACTCTCAGGCATTCAATATTTGTATACTAAACAAGTCAACTACAAGGTAAAATGTGACAATGTTATTAGGACATTGACATGGAAATGCTATTTTAGTGATGTGAAATTTTTTTCAGAAATTTGCATGCATTTATATTGTATAAATATAATTTACAAAAGGGAGCTATTGGAGTTGGGATGTTCTTATTCTGGCGTATTCATTTGTTTCATGTTTTTTATAGTTGTTCAAACGCCTCACCAGAACTCCCTCAAATTTTGTGATAATTTGAGCGCCTCACTGAATGAGACCCTTTCTTCGATGCAATGAGGTCCTCACCGAAAGACCCCTATTTTTTATTGTCCTCACTGAATGACCCCCATTTTTGACAGTTGCTCACCGAAAGACCCCTTTTTTCCTTCATTTAGCCTGTCACATAAAGACTCCCTCTTCTGAGGTCGCTGCCGCACACCCCCATCATTTTCAAACTTGAGTGCTCCCCCTGGGTCCTATTACATTGTGATATTTGCACACTTTGTAAATAAATAAATACTGTGGATTTATAGTGCGCTATGCCTCCCAGATTTATAATTCCACATGGCCTCTGCACTAACCACTGCGGCAACCCCTAGGGGCGCTGAACCTTAATCAGCCCACATTTGCACCATCGCTGCCCGGATCAGCTCCCTGAGTTTCGTACGGATTTCCACGAGACAATTAGCAGTTAGTTCTTTGTCCAAGGGAATTTCAAGCACACTCAACTTTTGGCACCAGCGGGTTCGAACTTGGGGTCTTCCGCACCGCAAGCGAGCACCTTACCGGTTGAGCTAACTTGACTACTAGGAAGATTAGCAATCAAAATCTAGATAAAGAAATGGAGAAATACGCATCGTACACTAGAACATTAATAACAATAAGACAAATTACAAACAGGCCAGGATTTCATTTAATTAGAAAAAAATCCTGGCCGAACAGGGACTCGAACCCGGGACCTCTCGCTTGCAGCGCGAGCGCTCTACCACTGAGCTATTCGGCCTCTCAGATAAACCGAGAGTTTTAATAACCAAATACCGTGGCAGTAGGTTCCGGTACAACACAAACATATAAACAGTATTATATCCTTGTACCTATGTTCAGTTCATCTATCTCCCAACTTTAGATATATATAGTATATTAGATAGATGGTTGCAGCAGGAATGCTCCTGAACTATGGGTTGTCTCGTATAATACTGTTTATATGTTTGTGTTGTACCGGAACCTACTGCCACGGTATTTGGTTATTAAAACTCTCGGTTTATCTGAGAGGCCGAATAGCTCAGTGGTAGAGCGCTCGCGCTGCAAGCGAGAGGTCCCGGGTTCGAGTCCCTGTTCGGCCAGGATTTTTTTCTAATTAAATGAAATCCTGGCCTGTTTGTAATTTGTCTTATTGTTATTAATGTTCTAGTGTACGATGCGTATTTCTCCATTTCTTTATCTGATTATATATTAGATATACGGTAGTATCAGTTCTGATCTCGTATACTAGTGTGTATCGTTATAGCTTTATATCCTTGTACCTATGTTCAGTTCATCTATCTCCCAACTTTAGATATAATCAAAATCTAGCTACATCGTGAATTTCTTAGCAAGGTTGTCTTATAGTAGTGTCTTTATACCATAGTAAAATTACCTTTCATTGTAGATTTAAAATGAACATGCTCTTGGAGTGAAAAGCCCCATGCCTTCCTTCATAATTGCCAATGTTGGGGGATTTCCTATTGTGGCTTCTTTGTTCTGAAAAATCAGACTCGTACAAACTGATGATTCAACTTTACAATGGCATGATCCATTGCAGTTTAGAAACCCAAGTGTTGTAATTATGTGCATCTTTTATATTGCAGAGCAATCCATATCTATTCCATAGATTAATGTTGTCTACTGTTTTCATTTCGTCCTGCAGTGTTTCAGACATTCCCAACATTCCTGAAGCCATTCCAGAAGAGTCCTTCAAACCTCTGATCAGCCCGCCTAAGTTCTCCGCTTTGTTCGGTGGTCGACGTCATTCCGTTGGAGTACCTTCTATACCTCCCCATTATGTGTGAGATTTGCAAGGCAATTTTATAGGGGAATCTGGACTCGCCGCCATCTTGTGTCACTCATGGAGCAGAGTTGTTGTACCTCAGGATATATTCGGAGTTATGCATATTATCATATAGTAGCGTGTATTGCGACTTGCTTTGATCATAGTACGCTTATCTGTACCGAAGACTCGTAAGAGTGACAACACTGAGACGTAAAATGCTGGAGGTACAATAACTGACCCTCCATGAGCGACAATCTAAGGTAGCCTCAATCCCAAAGGATTTATTTACACGGCAGTCTAATCAAAATGGCGGCGAGTCCAGATTCCCCTATGTATGTTCCTTGGAGATTTGATTTTATCATGCAAACTTGGTTATGTATAGACATTGTTTATTATGTCACCATTTTGTGAAAGATCGCAAAAAATATTTTACTAATGTCATAGATTCCATGTTCACAATAGGAACGCAATTGCTAAGTTGTCTCGCTCTAGAGCCGGTCACGGCTAGTCATGACTAATATGTGTGAACACAGCCTTAGTGGGACTGCATTTAATTTATTCATATAGAACTCATCAGAAAAGAGAACAAAGTTGATTTGGCATTGGAACACAATTAGGCCTCAACTTTGTGTTGCCGGCTGCAATCTTGCCACAGCCTTATGTTTCCAAAATGGCGACCGTAGGCTTGATTAATCACCTCAAGATTATTGTATGATATTTATTACATGTTATGAAATTATTTAGAGGTGCGTAATCAAACCTACGGTCGCCATCTTGGAAAATCGATACTGTGGCCAGGTTGCGGCCGGCCGCACAAAGTTATGGCATAATTGTGCTCCAGCGCCTTTGATGTTTAACCGGTATATCTCAAAATGGTGACATAATAACAGCGCCTATTGCATGAGTTACTGCATTTGTTGGCAGGCTTGGTCTGGACAGTTGACCAGCGCATCATTCAGCTGCATGGCTCCATTTATTGCAGGTGTAATTGGGTATTTATTTCAATAGACTTAGGGCTCTTCCCTAAATTGAGGTACATAGGAATCCTGCAGGAAGCAGGGAGGATTCCTTGCTCCAAAATTCTTTTGTTTCTTCTACTTGAAAATCCTGTGTCATTAAAATCCATTCATAAAGTGAGCTCTCCTTATTGATTTCTAACAGCTGTTGAGTGTGGTTTTATGTAGTTTATATATGATTTATTGACATATTGATTCAAACTACTTGAAAAGCAGGGGTTGTCAATAAAGGTATTGTTAAAAAAGCAGTGCTCCTTCCTGGTCTAATCTGGAGCGCTTAGTAAGCCAGGATTCCTGGGGGAAAGAGGGCTTGGTAATATAGGGAAGAGCCCTTAGTCAGATACAATAGACCTTTTCAAACCATGGCTTTCTGAGAATTTCCGAAGCTGATTTTACACATTTTGGCAATTGCCGATAGTAACTCTTTAACGCAATAATCAGAATGTTAAGTTTGCGTTCTCGTTAACTTGTTGCATTCGAATTCGAACTGGTTATCAGGTTTAGCACTAACGAGTCACTTTTAGTTTGATGCGCTCCAAGTTGACTGGCAATTGTAAGCTTAATCGGACGATTTCAAATGGAAATTTCACTCTTTCTGTCTGTGAGCATATGGTACCCCAGCCAAAAAGTGTTCAGAATTAGTGCCTATAACAATGTATGGGTCTGAATATAATTATTTTTCACTTTTATCGCCTGCAAATGCCAGATAATTTTCAGAAAATTTTGTTTACAAAAAATGCATCTTATGAGCTCGTACGTGATTGGTTGTTAAAACGTTCTGAAGATTTCCGAATGGATTTTGAAATTGTTATGACTCCCAAAGCTTCTGGAAGTTTTTAAAAATGTATTTTATAACATATGAGTCATATTTTCAAGACTTTCTATCTGCTTCTTTACAATTTCAGCAAGTTGATATTAATTGAAACACTATGAATTAGGGATGATAGTTTTATCGCCACCAATGATATAAATATAACATTGTAACTTTAGAATAAATTTAGGCCATTACCTTTAGTAATCAGATGGTTTGTTGAAATAAATACCCAGTTATGTCTTCAGCTTATTCTTTCCTGCTATTGGCTTATTATGGTTCTTAATTCATTTAACTTGTTTTTTAGCAGCTGGCGCTATTATTTTTGCAACTGTATCAGCATCCTGCAAGGCTGGGCCTCCTTGGATTGCATAAGGCTTGGCGTCAAAAGACATTCGCTCGCCCGAGTGACATTCGCTCACACTACCGAAAAACAATCGCTTATATGGGAAGGGATATTCGCTTAACAAATATCACAACATTCGCTACACTTCAGATTTAGTGGAAAACGAAGTTCGCTCCAAATATTCTTGGGTTTGTTTAATGAATCATCAAGGCAATTCAATATGCGCGAGTGACATTTGCTTTCATCGATTTAAATGATATTCGTGCAGTTTGAGCGACATTTGCTCTTCGTTTCAGCGAATAAATCAGAGTAAATATCACCAGCGAATGTCACTAGGATGAGGGAATGTCTTTGGACGCCAAGCCTAACTTGCATGGAATCAGTGCTGCATGGAGCCAGTATTCCTCTACAAAACACAACTTTGTTCCCTTATTCAAAAGCTTATTCTTGATGGCATAGATAAGTTTTTTGAACCAGGCCTTGAAACAGCCTTCTCCATGGATAATCATGCAGTACTTGCGTGCTACTAAAAATCCCTATAAAAATAACACCTTACTCCCGCATCCGGAGCTTATTTACTGTTGGTGATATATAAATACATAGACCCGGGACTGTCTATTTCCATTGAAATAAGAGTTTGTAGAATGAAACTCAAAGATCCCTTATTCCACATCATATTCCTTCTGATAAATTTTGATAAGATTTTGGTAGCAGGTGCCTACATATTACATATCAACACTCTGTAGAAAATAGAATCATTCTCCCTTATTCCACAGCTTATTCCATTAGTAATGTATAAACCTGGGACTCCTAACTTCCATTGTAGTTTGAGTTTATAGAATGCAACTTGGATCCCTTATTCCACAGCTTATTCCAATTTCTTAGTAATTGGTACTTACATATTACATATCACCGTGCTCTCTACAAAAAAAGAACCTTTCTCCCTTATTCCACAGTTTATTCCAACTCCTTGGTTATAGGTACATGTGCTTACATATTGCATATCACAGTGCTCTCTACAAAATAAAGCCTTGCTCCCTGATTTTCTGTCCATCCTTGTTGTCAAAGTTTAGACCATTGTAATCAGAGTTTATATAAGGCCAAAAAAAATTATTTGGTTGTCCTCCACCGGCCGACCCTATTTTTCAGCCCGACCCAAAAGTTTTTTTATTGAAATTTTTTTCCCCTCAAAAATATGCAAAACATACTGAAAACTACTAAAGAAAAATGTTATATATTTTTTTAATATTCAACCCTCAAAATGTTTAGGATGTCCCAAATCACTACAAGAGGTATTTGATTGTTTTGATTTGGATGTTGCGGGGAAGTTGTGAAGGCTGGAGCGGCCGATCGACCTAGCGGTCCGTGGAAGAGTATTGAAAAAAAAAAAAAAAAAAAAACAGACCGACCGACTCTCTCTGAAAAAAGCTGTGGAGGGCAACCAAACAATTTTTTTTTGTCTAATGCAACCTATTCCTGCTGGTAAATTTTGGACCTTGGTAACAGCTATTGTTGTTTGATTTAATTCGTGAACGTGTGATTATAGCAAGTACGCAGTGATCCCTGACGCGAGCGTATATTTTCAAGGTTGTTTAGTTCGCGTGTAGGCACAAGGCTCTGAGTACGCGTTCAGGAATTAAATCCAACAACTATAGGAGCTTTCATGTTACCAAAATAGATTGCTCAGGTATTCCATATTGGTTTCAGCTGGCAAGTGTAGACCTGGGACTGTCCATCCTCACCATACTAGATGCAATCTGTAGACAAAACAAAAAATTATCGGACAATTAAACAAAAACACATGGTACAGATGGAATTAACAAACAACGGGCCCTGTACTCTGGATTTTTTGTTTACACAGTCTAATAAATTATTGTTTGGCCTATATGGGATTTGTATGGATACAGATTCATCACAAGGTTCATCAGCGCATTGTTTTCTGGGATCTGTTCCTGCTACTGCAGATCTGCAGCATAGTTCATCATGTGAGTGCAAGAAAGTCGTATCTGCAATAGCTGCCTTATGTCATAAATTTGGATTACACACTGTATGACCTGGTCCAGTCTTGGGTCAGTGGTTCTTAAAATGGTTATTCAAGAACCATTTCAAGAACCACTGACATAAGACTGGAAGATTTTGAGGGAATTTTCACATTCTTGTGACAAGGTAGAAAATAAATATAACTTAGGGCAGCCATTGCAGATACGACTTTCTTGTACTCACATGACGAGTTAATGTTTTTATGTTAGATAGTTCCTGGGTTCACAATATATTCTAAGGAGCATTTATATACAAAATAGTTATCATTATGTATGTAAATTTTTGGTTATTCTTGCATTTATTTTTGCTACTAATATTTTGCTATTGTATTTAACCCAGTAGGTTGAAATGTAGAGCTTTTCCTATTTTTTTTAGCTTTCTGGCAGCTGCAGTTGCAATTGTCTTGGAATATTCTCACCCCGATTGTGGACTTCTTGGGTCTACATCAAATCACAAGTAGATAACTGAAATAGCTCATCATGTACAGAGAAGAAAGAATCATTGTAGCAATTCATTATAGTCGCCTGAAGTAAACCATAATTTGACTTTTATTTGAATGTCTAAAGTTGGTTTCAGAGTATTTGTGATTGGTGCAATATTGTGATGATGACATCATCAATGATGACATCATCAATGTAAAGTCGGTAATCTTGACTTTGTCATGTCTGCAAAATTTGCTGACAAACACCACCGGCCTTTAAATCATTGTACCTTATTGTTTATGTTGTAGTGACCAATTGATATAAATAGATGGATTGAATTCAAGTAGTTCACAATGACCCATCATATGTATTTCTACAAACGAGCTCTCTAGAGCAGTGGTGGGCAACCTTTTTACTACCGCGGGCCAAAAAAAAGTTCCAATATTTTTCGCGGGCCGCATCCAAAATACTTAAAGAGCTCATTTAGACCTATGAAATACTTGGTTTAGCTACAGTCTCTCTTGCATTTTAAAAGGTGCGTCAATCCAAAGTTCCATCAAAAATACTCTGAGAAATGTACCCTTTTTAAACTTTAACCTCAAAAAGTTCAATGTTCCTAATACACACCTAATGCCCTCCTTTTCTGCAAAATGTCATTATGAATGTCCCTATGTTTGATCTCCAGAAGGCAAAATAGCACATCATTTTCAAATTCAAATTTTTCTGGGGTAGTATCAAGGAAAGTTGTCCCTACCTAGTTACTTCTAGTGTTGCAAGTTAATAATTAGCAGAAACATACTTTGAAAAAACCTCAAGGAAGACCTGGGACATTCTCTTTGCTCAGTGTGGGAAACGAATTTCCTTACTCGTCTATATAAGATGTATTTCGGTCATAAAAAGTTTATATCAACTATTTGTAAATAATTTGATAGTTGACCCGTCAAAACATCAAGCTTTAGTTAATTTATAATGAATATTGTGTATGTTAATATTTTTATTTATTGATGTATATTCAAACAATTTTGTTCAACTGTGGAAGAATATTAGCAGATTTCTGAGATGAAAAGTTCATTCCGTGCACAATATGGCTTTTTATTTGGGGCTACCTTTTTTACACATTTTACACATTTTTTTTTGTGGGCTTGGCGGGCCGCACAAATTGAGCTCGCGGGCCGCATGCGGCCCGCGGGCCATAGGTTGCCCACCACTGCTCTAGAGCATCACAGCAACTCTGATTTTGAAGGGGTGGTTGTTAACTATACATGACAAGGTGACAAGCACTCTCAAGCCAGCTTTTGCTTATGTTCACGGACTATTTACCCTGGGGGGCACTCAAATATAATGTTGCAGGCATAGCATGACCAAGAAAAAGGTGAATTAGGCTTGTTTTTGAGGACTGAAGGGTGTATCAGGTGACACCATTTGGGGTATCAAAAACAAAAAAATTTGGGGCACATTTTCAAGAAATGGGTACTTTTTCAAACTCTAGCGTGAAAACAGTATCGATAAAATCCTGATTTAGGGTGTGTATTGGGGAAAAAGGGTATATTTTGGCTTAAGAACCCTCCACCCTTTAGAGGTTGTTTTGAAAAACTGTGGTCACGCTATGCCTGCAGCATTATATTTGAGTGCCCCCGGGCTATTTACTATGTACCACTGGTACCTTGTTCTATTTTTTGATGCTATAGCTGTATTAATACTGTATTTTTATGTATAAGTTTACATGCGAATGGCATTGTTTAACGAGCGTAACGCTCACGGCAGAATTCGTCCAATCACACGCTGTAAATATGTGCTTAAACAAGTTGACTTTCATGCAAACCAGCCAAGCAACACGCATAGGCTCAAAAAAAAATGGGAAGGGTTAAAGGCTTAAGCCACGATCACCAAAGTGATGGTCAACTTTCCTCACTACTGATTTTATTGCATTGCATAACTACTAACTAATATCCATAACCGTTCTTGTTGAACTTGAACATTTATAGTATAGCAGAAGCAGAAGCAGAAGTAAAAGAGACAATTATTTGTGTTTTGAATTTTTCATCCTCCAGAAATTGAAAAATTCAGTGATAGTGTTTCTAGAAATGAATTACTCAATTCTTAAAATTTAACCTCATTTGTTACTAACAATATATGTTAGTGAAGAGATCATGCTGTTAATTATATTTAACTTTCCTGAAGAATAATGTTCACTTTAAAATCATACATTTATAATCTCAAACTTTAGGAAAATAGAAACACTGCTGACAGAACCCCAAGAAATATATTTGCCTGAAAATTGTCTTGTCAGAAATCCACTTTACATTTTTGTCATTGTATTGTCAACAAAAAAGTGTAACTAATGTTTGAACAAATGGAATCATTATATGGTGTGATGCATATCAAATCTTCTTTGGTGTTGCAAGATTCCACTGTCCTTACTATGTTTGTTATTACACATCATTATCAAGAAATTTATACAAAGTGTATATTATGTTTGAACAAAAGAATCATATATGGTGTGATGGTTTTATCAATGTCAAATGTTGTTATCAGCGCAGAAACTTACATTATTTGTCTACATTGCAAATTCCATCATTTTATGGAAATACAGGATCACACAGGGAAAGCCAACATTAGATTTTGTGAAATTGTAGTACAAACATGTAAAAAAAACTAAGAAGTTACCCTAAAAGCCTAAAATGGTGTGATTATTTTGTTAATGTCAAACACTAAGACCTGGTTTTGAGGTAAAAGGGTAATCCTAGTTTGATTTGACTTGAATTCAGTTGCTTTGTTCACGTAGGTACAATGACAAAATATACTGCATAATGAAACTTGACCAACAAAAGTTGTGTTTTTGTTTATTTAGCTGAAGAGAGTCCAGGCACTGTTTTCTCTAATTTTTAGAGGGAGGGACTAATAATTTGTGAATCCCAAGCTGCCTGTTGAGGGTAATACTTATTACGGGGCCTGATGCAAAAAAAAAAGGGGGGGGGGCCTTAAAATTGTTCACCCTCGTAAAGGGGGCCTTGAAAAAAATTACCAGAAATTTTCTAGTAAAAATTGAGTTTACGTGCTTTTTTATGGGGTTGACCACTAATTTTTGTCGCAAAAAAAGGGTCCTTATATATTTTGAGGTCGAAAAGGGGATGCCAATTTTTTTTTTTTGCATCAGGCCCCCCCTAACAAGTGTTTGTGAATGGTCCCTAAAGTCAGATGGAAGAAAAAGTTATTCTGAAGCCCAAACTGTTCCTTATTTCAAGATTAAGTATATCTAAGATATAAAATTTGACTTGAATTTGACAAAAAAGTTGTAAAATGTAGGAAATTTACCCCCCCCCCAAAAAAAAAGGCTGTTTAGACTGACACATTTTAGCACTTCTTATAATACCCCCTTGGTCAACATTGTCGTTCCTATATACCACAAAAGTTTTACGATTATTATCTAAAGTTTTTGGACATTGACCAGTTGCCAGGGGAGGGGTGTTCTATCAAAGTGACCTTGGCATAAATCATGAGCATGTATTATGTGCTCTATGTTTACAATAGTTATCTAGAGTTAGTCTGGATTTGTGGACATTGACCGTTTTACGGGGAGGGGAATTCATATATGTATAATAGTTATTGCAACTGGTTAACCAGCACACCTCTTGTGAATGTTTAAAAAATAGACATTCTAAATTTCCAACAAAATTTACCCCTAAAATATGATGTAGAAAATACCCCTTATTTGCTGCAATAAAATTGAACCAGTTTTTGATCAATTTTGGCAGGTTAGCAAAGGTCACCTTTAAGATGTCTATCCCCACACATAAATAAATGATAAATATTGTACATTCACTGATTAATTATTTCTCGGGGGGGGGGGGGGGGTCTTCCAAAAATTGTGTACATGTATGTGCCTGCCGGACTTTGAAAATATGACCCATCTTTATACCTATTTTTGACTCAAAGCACCCAATTGTACTCAAATTGGGTGCTTTTTGAGCAAATGTCTCAAAATACATCCAATTTTCAAACATTGGCTCATTCATCTGTGACAAAAACCACCCTATTACTGTACCAAAATCTGTTGCAACCACCCCAAAATGCAAAAGGTAGAGAAGTATACGTATTATACCTTGTCAATGTGAGTACCCCTCCTGGGAATTATTTTTTACAAAACTGAATGGTCCTCTGTACGGAGTACCCTAGCCCCCCCCCCCAAATCTAGACTTGACGTTTGATCAGACATGTGCATATTTTATCATAGGAGCTGTAAGCTTAGAAACATTGGACTTTTAACAAGTTGTGCAGATCTATCTGCATGTGGCAGTGAACTCTGCCGTGTATATGCAGCTTGACTTAAATCAAGTTCTCCAGTTCTCTTTGGTTTAAAGTATATACATCACAGTAGTGTTACATGGAATCTGAATAAGTTGGTAAAAAGAGTGGGACTGGTGCACCATTTGTAAAAGGGATTTTTAAGAAGGATCTTATTGGGTGTATCATGGATGAAAATATGGTAGAAGAAGGTGGTTGGTCTGCAGTGGAAGATGAAGATGATCTAGGCAAAGTGTAGGTTATTTTTATATGAAAAAACTTATAATCATCAAAGATTCATGATTGTATAGGCGACTTATTTATTCAATATATATAAATAAATGTTTCTTCTGATATTTGATCTTCCATTACCATAAAAATGTCTGATTTCATGGTGGCACATACACATGGCTCATTCCATTGAAAATGAAACTTTTTTTGAGTTCAAGCAAAAAAATCAGCCTCTTTGTTTGACCATATAAACACGTTTTTCAGTCATACATTTATTACTTGCTACGTGAGAAGTATTTCTCAATAAAAAATTTAAAAGTTTTTTCTATCTGTGCATGAATGAGCGAAATTTTTTCAATTTTTCGGTCACAAACGTTACTTTGGAATCATCCACAAACATGGCAAGTACAAATCTCAATAGAATGTCACTTATTGGTTATGCATAGCCTCATTATCACCGTTCAACCGGATATATTGTTTTCAGATTATAAGTTTTCAAACAAATGAGCGGAAATGTATTTAAACTCTATTTTTATGTGCAGGCTAAAGGGGTAAACATGAATTACACACCATATTTATAAATGCATTGAGTGCACTCCTGCTTTGATTCTATAGATAATTAAAAAAAATATAGATTCTGTCAAAAATTATGAAAGTCAGATAAATGCTTCTCGAGATATGGATAAATAAAGGTTTCGTGCGGAAATACTTTCCGTCGACAGTGTATACTTCCATTAAAAATAGGTTCTTATAATTTATTATCAGGAGAGGAATCAGTCCTTGGGATGCGTAATTATATTTTGCAACCATGATGGGACATTATTATTATATGGTTAATGTTTAGGGTTAAGGTTAGAACTTTGGGTTGTGGTTACCGAGTTAGGGTCGGTTATGATTAGTGAGTTAGGATCGAGTCATGGTTTGGTGAGTTAGGGTCGGGTCATGGTTTAGTGAGTTAGGGTCGCGTCATGGTTTGGTGAGTTAGGGTAGGTCATGGTTTAGTCACTAGGGTCGGTCATGGTTTAGTGAGTAAGGGCAGGTCATGGTTTAGTGAGTAAGGATGATGTGCTTGTACGACCCATTATGTTTGTAATAAACATGCAAGAGGATTTTTGATCTAATATCAGGGTAACTTTGCAGCATTGGTATGTTAAAAGATCATTGCTTTATTTGACCAGTGGCGTGTGCAAATTAAGGGAGGAGGTAGGGGACATGTGCCCCCAGTTTGATGTGCCAGTCGTGATATTAGTTCCATTAGGAGATCTGCACCAGCTTCCTTATTGTCTTCCTGGTTGGTAGATACTATTATTTTTTAATAGAAGATGTGTAGCCAGCTTTTTCCTCTACCAAGAGTCCTACTGCCTTTTCAGTGACAACTGACATTCACAAAGTTAGCATTAAACACCTCGGCGACAGTATTTTACGATACTTCCCTCAAACCATGTTGTATTTGTATAATCTCTCTGATCTGCTGAAACAATTGAATACTGTAAACGGGGTTATTTTCGCGAGGGTTTAATTTTCGAGAATTGGGCGAATCATCATCTAACCGCGAATATATAACACCCTGTGAATATGTTTATTTTATGTGTACCTCTATGTAATGAAGCTTAGAAATGCTAATTTAACACGCGGGAAATGGTCGTGATTGTCGCGTTTTGCAAAAAATTCTGCTCGCAAAAATGTCCCCGTTTACAGTACTATTTCCTTATCAGGACAACTGCAGTGTTAGAATGAACTGATGGTAAAAATACATTGTTTCTGTGTAGGTGATATTCTGACTCAGTATGGATAAGTATTGCTATCTAACCTAGTATTTCTTCTTTCTAATATATTCTCTTTCATCTAAGCCTTCGACATACCATGTCTGGTAGGAGCCTGGTAGAAATGACCGACTCGGGGCAGCCCCGTGAGCCGTACAGGAAAGGCCACAAACGTGGAGGCAGCAAGGACTTTGTGGCTGCCACGCCAGTGGAGTTTGTCAAGAAGAGTGGAGGGGACTTTGTCATCAACAAGGTATATACTCCATAGATTAAAGAAAGTACAGATAGGAAACTGGTCTATTTGCGCATTTTGGCTAAGTTAGGGGATTGCGCCACGCGGGCGCTATGCCTGGACCGACGCTGCGCAAGTGCATATTGACCAAGCTCTGCGTTCTGTCTCGCACTACTATTACTTTACTACAACGCAATACGCATCTTACAATTTACCGCCAAATTATGCATTAGCAAGGAACGGCGCTTGGTTGGCTCAATAGCCGCATTCTCAGTCAAATTACCATTCAGTTGCCAGAGTACGATATACTCTATCAACTTGAAGTATGCAACAAGGAATCAGACTCTGTTACAAGATCCATAGCATATCTTTTGTACTCTACAACATTGTAAACAAGTGGTTTTGTATTGTGTAAGAGAGTAGTAATGATTGATAAGGATTGATTAAGACCAAATCACTGTGTATTAATATTATTTTACATGAATTCTTCATGATTTTGGTATTATTTGGGGGCTAACTTTTTTGATAACACATGGACAAACATTGAACATAAGTTCATTTGAATATTCGGTCAGATTTGGTACGTTGTTATGATTCGAGAAATACGGACTAATGTATTTTATTTGTGTTAATGGGTTGCTTGTTGCATACTTCAAAGGTTATAGAGTATATTGTATGTATAGTCCCTGTCACGATGGGATGCTAGGCCTGTGTCGAATATTACCTATACAAGGTGTCCGAGAAAAAAGGAAACCAAGATTTGTGCCCTCTGTTCTTTGCCACGGTTGATTGATTTCAAAAACGGGTTGTCAATCAGCGTAATGGCAGATTGAAAGCTCCCCAAGGTGAGCAATTATTCTTGTTGTGTGTAAAAACTATTTATCATATTATATATTATAACTGTTTGTCTAGTTTAATGCATGAGAATCTCCTCTTTCCGACGATACTAATTGACCATGTGGTAACCTGACTAAGTATCTATGGATGATTTTATGAATTTTGCATTTTATGCATTTGCACCACTTTTATGGAAACAATGTGTCGCTTCCGACTGCCTTGCAATAAGACTGATCACAGGATTGATTTTTGTGTTTCCTGACATTCATCCAAATTGTTGACTTTGCAGGAGCAGGGCGTTTGAGACATCTTTCTTTAAATTCCATGACAACTTCCTGTAAGCTATCTTTCCTCTTCCATTCCGTTACCAAGAAGACACGTCAGTCAGTTGTGAGCTGCATCATTCAATGCTTTAGCTTGTTTCAATCAGCTAGGCGGGTACTAGCAAATATATACGATGTCAAGCTGAGTGATGTTTTAAAAGTCAATTCAGAGATTTAAAGTCATAATGCACGACATTTGGAAGTTAAATAAAATTAAAAGTAAATTGCAGGTGATTTATAGTGCACTACACGGTCCCCCTGACTTGTAATTCCACACGGCCTCAGCACACTTTACAGAGCAGTTCTAATCATTGGGTTAAATCACTACCTGGACTCCCTGGGGCCAAAGGGCTTACTGCGGCCTACATATTGGCGCAACCCTAGCTTGAGCAATTCACACCTATAGAATATACAGTTTTCGTACACTCAGCTCCCAGCTGGACTCGAACGCGGAACGATTAATATCTTTATGTATAACAGTCCGAGAATTAACCGACTGAGCTAGCAAGAACTATGTTACAAGTTACAAACTGGGGGCGTTGAAGGATCATTTTTCGTTTGCTTCCAAGCATTCTCTTGGCGAAGTCAAGCGTGACCAGGACATTCAATTGCCTGCTTGTCACTCTGTTACATATACACATTCCATATGACCAATCAACTTGAGCGGTGAAGTGACCTTGACCCAGGCGTTGTCAAATCAAATTTGACCTAAAAATCACGTTTTTTCGACCCATTTGTGTTGTTTCCCCCTACCCGTACGTGAGAAGGTTGATCCCATTCGGAGCTCAGTTTTACACTTAACTACATTACCTATCAGATCTGACCAAAAGCAACATAATTTTCCAGATAGTTTCCTTATAAATGTCTTGTGAGATATGGCTGAATAAAGTGTTTGTTCAGAAATACTTTAGACCGCGAGTGTATCCCTTGTATTCTACAACATTGTGAACTGCTGGTTCTGTATTGTGTAAGAGACTTGTAACAATTGATTAGGTTTGATTAAGACCAAATCACAGCGTATTTATATTTTTCTATATGAATTCTTCATGATTTTGGCATTATTTTTGGCTACTTTGTTGCTAACACATGGACAAACATTGGACATAAGGTCACAAGATAATATTCTGCAAGATTTGGTACATTGTAATGCTTTGAGAAATAAGGACTATATTACTTTCCCGTATGGTCATATTGGTTTATGTGCGTTAATTGGCTGCTTGTTTCATACTTCCAAGATTTACAGAGTATAGCAAAAACTGGACCAAATGTACTTTAGGTCCCCATCCAGAATTTTAGGGTAGGGTTAGGGTATAGTTTTTGATGGGACTTTTTCCAAAAAACTTTTCTTCTTGTTCCTTCAGGTGTTGATTGCCAATAACGGCATAGCAGCAGTCAAATGCATGAGGTCCATTAGAAGATGGTCATTTGAAGTGTTCAGAGATGAGAAAGCCATCTTCTTTGTTGTCATGGTGACACCGGATGATCTACAAGCAAATGCAGGCAAGTGTCAAATCTTCTGCTAGATTATACGAGGGGGTATCAAAAAGTTTTAAACTTTACCCAGAAGAAATCCTGAAGAAATAGGACCAGAAATGTTATTTATTACGAGATACTTAGGGCATCTTTGCATAGTCAATGTGCAAAGTACCATATTTCTCCCACTTTTAACTGACTGTCCACTAACGCTGCAAGTGAGTCCCGGGTTTTTCGAGTCCTGTTTTTGCTTTGAGTCCCGGGTACCAAATTTACCTACTTGATACCCAAAAAAAGTGTAATATTAATTTGAACTCACAATCAGACCCAAGTATTGCTGACAATTAATCACAAATATGAACATTTACTTAAGTCAAACAATGTTGAACATTTCCTTTTTTATGACAGATTTATTATGTTTATAATATAAAGTCGCGAACATTTCCATGATTTTGTAAAAATTCTTTTTCTGTACCGTACCGTACACTCCATCGCAGCTTTTTATCAATGAATGAAAGTCGCCTATTCTGCTGGTACCAAATTTCATCAGATATAATGCTTTAACCTTGTTGCGTAAATGAGCCTAATGGACTACTGGGCACAATGATAAACTATGACGTCATGCGGGCTGAATCATTATTTTGAAGGGGTTTGTTCGTGATGTTGTAATTTGTCATACAATGTTTTAAATTGTTTGTTATGAAAGTTTCCCAAGTAAAGTAAATAAAACTATTAACGTGTGCTCCTATTTACAAACTGTTGATACATTTACTAAATATCTGGGTTGTCTTGTGTTTTGCAGTAGCTTTTGACCCTTTGGAAACCCTAATATCTAGTTGATTGCGCTCATTAAAAATGGCTGCCCACATGTTGCTTTTCATGGTATTGACAGATGTGATGATGTCCCATTTTTGAAGCTTTTATACCAAAATTTTGACAACTTATTCAGTTTTAAATTGAAACATGATTTATTGGAGGATATGATAAAACTTTTATGGTGAGTTTATGCCCTGAGTTTGTTATTTATTGGATTGATTAAGCCGGGTTTTTTTTCAACCTAAAATATGCCCCTATACATAGTGCCAAGTGTATTAGCGATTTGCTCTACTTCTGCATTTCCGACTCGTTCAATTTCATGTTTGGTTTTGAAAACTGAAATAAGATTTGAGTCCCGGGTACCCGTTCGAAAATAAAAAACGAGTCCCGGGAGTGAAAAAACTTGAAATCTGCAGCCTTAATCCACAGACTGTTATTGTAGGAAATTTCTCTATTGAAAAAATCTGTTTTTATATTTCAATGAAAATCAACATTTTCAGGTCGGTCATGTTTTATTATCTCATTGTGAGATCATTCATCAACCGATTTCCTTAATTTGGGTATTAATGGAAAAAAGAAACCATACCCTTTACTTTGGTATCAAACAACTAAATTTTGGTTGTGTCATTAGTATTTACTGAGCCCTTTAATCCTTCAAATCGGGGGGGAAAATCAGGGAAAAATGACATTTGTTACAAAGAAATGTTCTGGAAAAATGTAACCAAAATTGTTAAATTTTGGCCAAAAAAACGGCTGATTTTACATGGTTTTGGCAAAACTAAAAAAAAAGTCTTCAAAAACGCAAATTTAGGGTCGTTTGGGCCAGTAAAGCAGGTTTTTTTTTAATTTTGTGGGCCAGATTAGCAGTAAAGTGGTGCTGGCATACTTACCCTGGACTACATGCTGTTGCTATTTTGTCAGAACTAAGTCTATTTGTGGGCTGCTCAATGAGGCAAAATTTGCCGGGAAGTGCAACTATTCACGGTTAATTGATTGCATGTTGCTATTATACACTGTAGTAACATCAGTAACTTTGCAATCGATTTGCAACGAATTTTTATTGCAATATATTCAGTGGACTGCTTTGGATTGCTATCTCTAAATGATGAATGGAGAAGGAAAGTGTAACATATTATATATTATTCAAAAGCTGAGAGTATATAGAATACAAATATGTCATAAACTCTACTTTGAAATTTGCGACTTTCCTCTCATTTTGCCAGAGCACCCCTCATTTGTTTGTATTGCATTTCTCCACAGAATATATTCGTATGGCAGATCATTTTGTCCCGGTGCCAGGTGGCACCAACAACAACAATTACGCCAATGTGGATCTGATTCTGGACATTGCAAGGCGAATGCAGGTGCAAGCTGTGTGGGCTGGCTGGGGTCACGCTTCAGAAAACCCCAAACTACCGGAAATGCTCCACAAAAATGGCATCGCATTTATTGGTAAGTACTATGGCTGGGGTCACGAAACCAAAGACCGAAACAAAAGACTGGTCCTAGTTTTGTGCTGTCTGTTTGTGACCATGCACTCTTGGTATTCCACCGCTGGTCGACGTGTTCTGTTTTCTGTCTGCTTATGTTTTCCTTTCTCCTCCTTCCATTATTGTTTTTCAGGACCCCAATAGAAATAAGCTTTTTTGATAAAGGCTTTTTGGGCAATCCTTGGTACTTAGCAATATATACTTGTTCTTATATGTGTTAAGTCAATTTTATAGTGTTGTAAAAATGTATATTATGAGTATCTGAATAAATCAAATCAAAATCAAATTCCTTTTCGATCAGTTGCACATATAACAATGGTTGTGCTATTCCAATTCCATGTTCACTGAGTTGGCTATCCCTGAAAACAAATAAGTTGTCATTTCAAAGCTTATAAACATCCTGTAAGAGATGAAATGATAAAATCAAAGTTGATATAATCTGCAAAGTCCCCCTTTCAGGTGAGCCAACACATGTGTTATCAGTCAAGTTAGCTCAATCTGTGAGGCACTCGCTTGCGATGCTGAAGGTCCCGAGTTCGAACCCCGCTGGTGCCAAAAGGTTGAGTGTGCTTGAAATTCCCTTGGACAAGGAACTAACTGCTAATTGTCTCATGGAAACCCGTACGAAACTCGGGGAGCTGATCCGGGCAGCGATGGTGCGTATGTGGGCTGATCAAGGTTCAGCGCCCCTTGAGGTTGCCGCAGAACCTGTAATAATACTTGGTGTGGAATGGAGCTTACTTGGGCCACAGTGGTCAGCAAGCACCTGTAAAGTGTGCATAGGCCGAGTGGATTACAAATCTGGGAGACATAGCACACTATAAATCCCCAGTATTTATCTATTTTATTTTATGTGTTATGATGCTGCAAGAAATCCTAAGACAAAACTTCATCCATGACAAGCAAACCATTTATCCTTTTTTTTTCTCCAGGACCACCTGAGAATGCCATGTGGTCACTGGGTGACAAAATAGCCTCATCTATTGTAGCGCAGAGTGCAGGTGTCCCTACACTTCCATGGAGTGGGGATGATTTGAATGTCAGCTGGACTGAGGAGGATGCTAAATCAGGAAAAGCTCTAGATATCCCAGAGAATATATACAAGAAGGGATGTGTGACAGATCCTGATGATGGACTCAAGGTACATAAGTAGGAAGGAAAACCCCGGGGGTACTCAAATTTGGTTTGGGTAGGAACGTGCCTCTGTAAAATTTGAAAAGCCTCCCATCCAAATACCAATTTTCAAGAAAAAGGGACCCATCCACTAAATATCCCAAATTTTGAGTCAAAATTCATTCAAAAATTTCATGTTTTAGCACAATTTTCTAAAGTTTTGTGAAAAAATGGTCTTATTTGTTTAATTTGGTGCAAAATTTGGAAAATTTGGAAAAGAAAACCCATCATAATGCAAAGAAAAAGAAACAATTTAAATAACAGAGAGCCTAATTTTACCACCCAAATTTGCGTCACATCCCCTTTTGTACTAAGTAGCCCTCCCCTGGAATGAAGGCAATTGTGTTGAGAGGTGTATGTCATGCTCTGAACTGTAGACAAATTAAAAATTTATTGGACGATTTAAACAAAAATCCACAGTAGGGGTTGCATTCACAAATAATGGGGCCCTGTACTCTGGATTTTCGTTTACACTGTCCAATAGATTTTTGTTTGGTCTATAGGATTACTTGGCCTGAAATCATACCCTAACCAAGGATAGAATTTTGAAAATCACAAATAGAAGAAATCACATACTCTTATCTCACAGTCTTTTAAATAGTAAAAATCTAAACCCTTTTTTTTTTTGCTTGTCACTTTGTAAAAACCACTAAAATTAGTTTAGGGTCAACCAAAACGAAAATTTCCTCCAAAAGGTCCACTCTTTGAAAATCCGCACCCCGCTTGAAAAAATCCTGGCTACGGGCCTGCCTTAAATGTGGACTGCGGTTTCAAAATTGTGATCTTGCTAATTCGTTCATTTACTGATTTTATTGCATTACAAACTTCTTTCAATTCTGCTGAACTTAAATTTAATATTTATTGCAAAAGAGAAATTTGTGCTTTGAATACAATTACAGTGGAAACTTGGTAACATGAATACGCATAACCCATAAAACTGCGTAACTCAAAAGGAACTTTAAACCCTGACTTTTCCCTATTGTTTTATGGTTTTTTTTCATGTTTAACACGAAAGAAATAGTACGAAATCCGCTTTGGTCAAAAACAGGTGACCATCTCTACTGTATATTTTATGTTGCATTCGCGAATGATAACACGAAAAGTACTATCGACGTTTTCTTACAATCAAGGTTTATAAACATGATGTTTGAAAATCGGCGAGTCTGGTGGCGAGACCAATATGGCCGATTTTGATGTTTCTTGGTGCTGCACGGCTTAATTTAAGTTAGTAATTTTGAAGTAAATGCGGGAAAATTGATAATTTAAATTAGCGATTAGTCTTTTATTTTAATACAATATTTCATTGATGCATGTCTGTCTGTGAGATTTTTCTGATGTTGAGGCTTTTAAGTAAACTTACAGATGCCATATGCTCTAAGTTAGTGCAGTAGCAGTATCATATACAATGCATAGGTGGCAATTTGTTATGGTTTAATTGAAATTTACTTAACACGAAACCACACTCTTGGCCCCGACAATTTTGTGTAAGCCATCTCTGTACCTATTTTTGACTCAAAATCCCTCCCATCAATATGCAAATTTTGATGAAAAAGCACCCAGGTTTTCCAAAACACATCCAATTTAGGCAAAAAAGTCAGGCATACAAAGGTATAACATGCCAGTCAATTTGAGTAGCTCCCCTTTCACACAACCTCCATCCCTGCCCCCCAGAGCCGCCCCCCCCCCCCTCATTTGGGAAGCACATTGTACTTAAAGGATTTTCAGCAGAACAAATTGGGCAATATATTTACAGGGGAGATTTGTTGCCATTTTTATCCCGGCATGGATACAAAATTGAGGGTACTCGGGTTATGCCTATAATGCAACTCATCTTGTCATGATGCACAAATATTTAAAACACGCACAAATGCTTTGCATGCAGGTTTGTGTATCATTGGCGTAAAGTATTAATTGCACGGTTTGTCTCCATGCATAACAGAATCTCGGCACTCTGAGTTGATTTGGGCAGGAACCCAGTGGACCTGAATACCCTAACTTAAGCTCATGCATGGTTGATGATGCCATTACATGTCGGGTATACAAAGTCCGGTATCTCCCCTGAAAACCTGTGGTTTTGCGCTATTAAAAAGAAATGATGTTTTGACAGCAGCCTTACAATTTTTTGCATCAGTATTTTGGTTTCATCGTTCATCTTTTTCTTTCTTTGATCCAGCAATCCCAGCGCATTGGATTTCCTGTCATGATCAAAGCTTCAGAAGGTGGAGGCGGCAAAGGAATCAGGAAGGTGGAAAGTCCCGAAGATTTCCACCGCAACTTCCGTCAGGTTCAGAGCGAGGTCCCTGGATCGCCAATCTTTGTCATGAAGCTGGCCAAGTGGTAAGATGTTTCCTATTTGGTGTTACATTACCCAACCTGAAGCACAAAGCAAAATAAATAGTTTGATAATTTAAAATTAACTTAGCAGTATTTTAGGCCAACACACATGTGAAAGGAAACAGCAGCACATCCATCCTTTAGGTTCTTTCTACTCATGGCAAACAATATCATTTACTCTGGCACTATACTCTACAAGTTACAGTCTGGATGAGTTGAGTGGCACTCCATAATAAAACAACAGCATGGCCTAAATTAGTGCCCTCAAATACACAGAGAGGCACAGAATTCTAGCGGCCTGTCCTAAATATTCTCTGTATATGCAAGCCAAACATTTAAAGATTACCAAATTCACTCTTAATAAACGCTCCTGCACATAACTCAGAAAAATCTGTACCCTTTTCCACAAGAAATCTGAAATGGCCAAAATCACTTCAACATTGGCACATACTACGTGCCAAATTCACTCTTTTTAAACATTCCTGCACATAACTCAGGAAAATCTGTACCCTTTTCCACAAGTAATCTGAAAAGGCCAAAATCACTTCAACACCGGCACATACTACATGCTACACACGCTACTGCACATGAGCTCAGAGAATGAACCTTTTCTACAATTCTACCAAAAATAATAATTTATCAATTTAATTATTTGTAATCAATTGAAAAACTTGGCCCAAATTGATGAATTCAATTGAAAAAACTTGGCCCCTGTCCCTTCTGAGATGTTTAATGTTTTACCACTAAATTCAGCCAGAGTAGAAAAGGGAGGACACTGGAAACCTCCAGCAAAGGTCAAGGAAGGTAAAGCCTACTAGGACCCGCAAGTGCTTCACACATGCATTTGAGCAAGCTGATTTTAACTGCCCATAAAATCGTTATTGAATTCAGCGTCTGTATGATATAGAAAATAATTACCTGCTCAGTGTCATCCAGGCAAGTCCAGGGGACTTTGGACATGATACTTTGCACCCAATAATTTCTCTTGCTATGCTGTCTTAAATATTCACGATATTTGATGAAAAAATGTCTTCTTAGGAATTTCTAGCCATTTTACGTCATGATGTTGACTGAAAACATCAACAGAACTTTTGCGCTTATTTGAACACTTCTCGTCATCTTTATGTACATACCAACCACCACGCTCTCTTCGTTTGTCTTCAGAAAAATTGTCTCATGAGTTCGCTTGAAGGTAGCCGGTGAGCGCACATTCAAATTCCTCGCTCCGACCATTTGGAATCCTATTCCAAACAGTCTTCACAATTCTCCCAGTCTCTTCCACTTCAAGCATAAGTTATAAAAGCCTACCATTTCCAGCAGGCATTTCCTGATTCATAACTTGGTTTTGATTTGATTAACTTTGTCTTTGTTCGTTTTTGTAGATTTTGCACACTATATAAGAGGTCAAAATTTGGACAACCTAGAGTAATGTGAAAAGTGAGAATTTGAAGAGAATCAACATATTTTTTTCATATTTTTGTTTCATAGCGCTAGGCATCTTGAAGTACAACTGATTGCCGACAAATATGGAAATGCAATATCCTTATTTGGCCGTGACTGCTCTATTCAAAGAAGACATCAGAAGATTATTGAAGAGGCACCCACAACCATTGCTAGAGAAGAAGTCTTCCGCAAAATGGAAAATGTAATTATATGTTGGAATTTTTTTGGACAATGTAAACAAAAATCCAGGGCAGGGTTTGCATTTACAAAAAATGGGCCCTGCACTCTGGATTTCTATTGTTTGGCCTATTTTTTTGTAGCTTATGTTATTTATCTTATGGCTCTATAAGTTTTGTAATGAAGAAATCTTGTAAAGTAAGATAAGCTACCTTCGAATGATCAGTGTGTATGAATCTTGATTTGATGCACAAACTCCATACATGCATTTATTTGCATATCACAGGGGTGTGAAATTCTTTTCCTGCTGATTTACTTGTTTTTTAATAACATTTGACACAAAATGTTAGCTTTTTCTTTCATTTTCAGCCCATTTTTGTAATGTTTGTTTTTTTGTTTTTTAAAAAGAGGTCACTCACACCCCTGATATCACTTTGTGTCTGCATTTGTTACAACTTGCACTGAGCTATAGGCAAAGCAATAATTTATTGGACAATATAAACAAAAATACAGAGCAGGGGTTGCATTTACAAACAATGGGGCCCTGCATCCTGGATTTCTGTTTTAACTGTCCAATAAATTGTGACCCGTCATATGGAAAGGTACCTTAAGGGTCCCAAAATAAAAATTGATTTTTTGATCTCATCTTATCTGAAAGCTAAGATTTTAAACTTTAAAATGACACCTTACTTTTTGTTATTGAGTGTTCGGTTGCAAAGTTGCATCCAAATTGCCAAAAGATATCAGGCTGATTCGGAAAACTATAGTTCTGAAAAAATCGAGTTTAAAGTTTTTGTACTAAGTAAAACTCCAATGGAGGGATGATCTTTATCTTGGTTTTTTAACACATTTTGTATGTTTTTGATGTTGGAACCTGATTAATATGATAGAATACACTTCAAAAGAAACGTTTGTAACGAAATGAAAAATTCGACCTTGGATGTGATTTTTGACTATGCTCAGCTTCAATGGCCCATATCTCGTAATTTACTATGCCGACCTTAAGGTACCTTTCGATATGATGGGTCACAATTATAGTTTGGCCTATAGATACACAGATGTTATTTTGAAGAATCTAAAATGCTGGAGGTACTGTCTACATTATTATCAGCAATTCTAACAATGCATTCATGCGTCTGCGTATTTTTATTATGGCTCCCACCGGAGCGTGATGAAAATACGCCAACGCATTGGATGCAGAGTTGTTGATTCGTGATGAACAACTCTGTAGCGTGTTTGAATAACTTTCAACAAAAATATTCATGAAAACGTATGAATTAAATTCTAACTGTTCTCAACTTAACAGATTGGCCTACTCGTCTCTAAAAAATATTTAGAAGAATTTGATGTAAGAGCTAGTTTATGAATGTTTGTTGCTTAGACGTTTTCAATTGTTTCCGAGCACCGGGCTTTGTACGTGCTTAAAGTGCCCGGCGCACGATGAACAGTGCACTAACTTATTTGTTCTGCGTAAACACACTTCCGTAAACACTGTGCCGTGGGTGACGTGCTAATTTGAATATCAACTGTTGATTCATCATCCTGTATAAGGAGATACAGTGAGTTACTGAAATTATTTTGAACATCAATCAATCAATCTTTATTATTTCCATAAAAAAACAAAAACAATAAGTAACATAATAAAAAATCTTATGGAGGAGTAAACTGGAAGGCCAAAAAGGCCTGTAAATAGCCTACCCCTAGACACTACAAAACACTATACACACACAACATGGCAAGGACGGGCACAAAAATCGCAAAACAAAAAAGAGGAAGCTGTAACATTTGAAAAAATCTGTATCACTATTTTAGTTATATTTTTGAATAAGGGATTTTTTCATTGTGCAGCGAAATTTTTTGACGGTTTTTGATTGTTTTAATGTTTTTGGGAAGCGAGTTCCAAAGATATATGCTATATACTTGCAAAGGTGGGTGCTAATCAGGAATAAGGCTTAAAATTGAAGCAGCTGATTGCTTGCCAAATGGCATTGAATCACAATTTGCCATTGTGATTTCCTTGACATACACACATCCTAGCAGACTTGATAGCACTCATGCTTGAGATTATATGGTGAATATTATTGTAATTGCTGCTGGCCAATCAGGATTTAGGAGGATTAAGGCCTAAAATGAAGCAGCTAATGGTTTGCCCTGAGCTAAGCCGAATAGGTAGACACATTCTCCTACTGGAGAATCAGTTGCACCTTTGTATTCCCTCACAGTTGGAGTGTATGGCCTGTATGCACAAAATATATATAAGAGTTCCACCGGGTTTTAAGTTAGACCTGATTTAAGTGAAATTTTGTTTTACAGCTAAATACATTTTCCTCAACTAATATTGTTTTATTATGTGCTGTTTGTAAGGTTTTTGGTTGAATCTTAAATGTTTTTAAGATATTGCAGTTCAAAAATGTGCTTGTAAAGTTTTGGTTGAATTTTTAATATTTTAAGATGTTGCAGTTTGAAAATGCTTCAAAGGGTCCTTTCATGGTAGTAGTAATTTCGACTTTGACTCTGTTTAGCTTTAAACCTGGTCTAAGTCTTAAACCTGAATGGTTCATGTACACAAATATTAATACGAAGTGATTTGGTCATAATCAATGCTAATCAATCATTACCAGTCTCTTACACAATACAAAACCACCAGTTCCCAATGTTGTAGAACACAAGGGATATGCTATGGATCCTGTAACAGAGTGTAATTGCTTGTTGCATACTTCAAAGTATACAGAAGTGGTATTCTCTCAAGAAGTGCAAGTAGGTGTCTCTTGGGTCAGTTTTTTGTCTCGCCTGAAAATTTTTCAGTAAGAGACATACCATTCCTTAAAACTGTCCGCCATCCGCTGTCCACTGTTCGTCGTTTGCCGTCCGCATTTCTTGTCCGGAGCAAATCTTGGAAACCGTATGCCCTATGTAGATGATATTTGGTGAGTGGGAAGGGTTGAAGCTGAACTGGCGCTGCGTACAATTTGAACGCAAACTATGCATAAAAAGTACCTAATTTGCATAATTTATGCGTAATTTTTAATTTCAAGTATATCTCCTAAACCGTAAGGGCTATGGTATTGCAACTTGGTGACATGAAGGGGTTCGGGATTAGCACACGCGACGCGCCTTTTTTGGGGTGCGGTGAAGGTCATTCAAGGTCAAAAGGTCATTTGAGGTCAAATTTTTAAAAAATTTCAAAAAGTTGACCTGAGGTCATCCGAGGTCATTTTGAGGTCAAGCTCATAACTCATTAACCCCTGACCCCACTTGGATTAAACTTAGACCATAGAAAGTACTTGACCCAAGGTCATCTGAGGTCAAATTTCCAAAATTGTTCAAAAAGTTGACATGAGGTCATCCGAGGTCAGTTGAGGTCAAGGTCATAGTTCATGAACACCGGACCCCACATGGATTAAACTAATACCATAGAAAGTACTTGACCCAACGTCACTCCTACCCTATCCTACTCCACCCCACAACTGAATGATGATTAAGTAGGCGGTCGATACGCAGGCGAGACTACTGGTTCGTGAACCATCTTGTTTTTTTACATATGCCTAATGCGACCGTTGGAACAAGTAATGGTCTTAAGAATCACATGTTTTAAAAAATCATATCGAAAGACATCAATGAGGCTTTGAACCCATGGTTGATGGGTCATTTTGATCTTATTTACTCGACAGAAGTGAAAAATTCCTCATATTTTCGTAAATTTGATCACAATTTTCAACAAATGTGGCTTCCCTCATAGACTACAACATAAATGTCAAATATGCTGGTCGACATAATTAGTATTCTTTTGTGATTGCTGGTTATTGGAACAATTCAGACTACTGTAAAATGAAAAAGTAAAGCAAGGGCAATCAAAATCACAGTACGTTTAGGAGTTATATTGTGTTTTTTAACTATAGGGATGGTCCGGGTTAGCCGTACAGATACAAGTGGAATGGCCAGGGTTCAAAGGGTTAATGTTCAAATATATTAACTTTCAGCTACTTATTATTGGCCCTTTCTTTTCTATGCCCACAGGCTGCGGTCAAATTAGCCAAAATGGTTGGCTACGTAAGCGCCGGGACTGTGGAATACTTATATAATGATGCGGACCAGTCGTTTTACTTCTTGGAGCTCAACCCCCGTTTGCAAGTGGAACATCCCTGTACGGAGATGGTAGCGGATATCAATCTACCGGCCTTGCAACTCATGGTAAGTAATATACAAATACAACATGCTTTGAGGGGAAGTATTACAAAAAAATGTCCCCGAGGTGTTGGATGATCGAGACTTTGGCCGAGGGAGGAAGTTTCCATCCTCCACCTCGGGAAAAGTCTCCATCATCCAACACTGAGGGACAGTATTTTTCAATACTTCTCTGAAATAAACCATGTTGTATTTGTTTTACTACACCTCAAAAAAGTCAAAATATTAACTTGAAAATAAATCAAAAATTAATAAATTCAATACTTTGCCGTGAGCCAGACGGTAGTACCATGCGGAAGTTTTTACTACTTTCCCCTCCTGTATGTAAAACAAACAGGCGTAATGAGTAAACGCATACCCGTGTGGCTGTACTTGAGTATTAACGTACAGGAAGGAAAGTAGCCAAAAATACTTTTTGCGCGTCTCTGCTATTTAACCAATAAAAGTACTGTATTAACTTATAAATATTCAAGAGGTGTTAGTAATACACTATTTTCCTACTGATGACCT
This sequence comes from Ophiothrix spiculata, assembly GCA_000969725.1. NCBI lineage: Eukaryota > Metazoa > Echinodermata > Ophiuroidea > Amphilepidida > Ophiotrichidae > Ophiothrix > Ophiothrix spiculata. The sequence goes on from JXSR01S030879.1 coordinate 52,711, forward strand.
TCTATAGTATGTCTTAATGTTGTTTTTCATTCAAAATCGGGTACACCAATCTAAATGCGGGCATGAATAGCATGGCATTAAGCAATCAAAATCAACAAATCATACACTGCCGATACGTGCGTAAGTTAGTGCCTCGGAAGAACAGCAGAACAGGCGTCGGTAATAAAAACCCTGTGAACAATTGAAAAACAGCTTTGAGATAAATTCTAGAAATACTAGTGTACTTTGCTCTTTCTGAAAAATCTGGATAACAAAATGTAACTCATTGTAAGCACAATACCTAGAGTGTGAAGTTCATATGTAAACTAATTCAAACTCATAAGGAGTGTACTTAGTGTATGTCAACATCTATAGAAAAGTAAAGAAAAATATCAAATAAAAGGCATTTTGCCTTTATGTTTTCTGACCCGCAACATAGAATAACCTTGTTTCTTGTTTTCAGCTTAACTATGACCAGTTCCCAGAAATGATGTTGCATGATTTGATTTTGTGAATATTGTAAATACCCTTGTTGGGTATTTGAGCATTAAAGGGATTGCCCATCATCTTGATTATGAAATTTCACTTTTTCTCACGTATGACATTTTTGTTGTTGCTACAGGAACAGCATGCCCATGTGACTGTGTTCTCAAAAACAAAGAAATGTTGAAATTAAGAGACAAAATTGTCCACCTATGTATTTATTGTTAGGCCAAAAAAAAGTGGTTGTTTTGCCCTCAGCGACCTACCCTAGTCAAAAATTGAAAACAAAAGGGTCAGAATAGCACCCAAGTTTGCTCATATTGGGTGTTTAAAAGAGAATAATTAAAAAATATATTTTCCGACTGACCGACTCAATTTGTCAGAAATTCCACTTGAGGGCAACTCAACAATTATTTTTTTGCCTTACTGGTAACCATGAATACCTGTTGGCAGCTGCAAGGTGACACTGTTTTGGTGATTCAGCATTAAACTCTTTAAACTGGGTCAAAAAAAGTGTCTTGCGCACAAATTGGACTATACTGAGGAGTATTAGAACCAAAAGCTGTTTCAATTTAAGAAAACAAGATATTGATGTACTTTTTTTGAAGTTAATTTAAAATAATGCTTTTTGATATATGATCAAGTACGTGTTAATTTTAACAGTGTAAAAGGAGATTACTGATGGCCATGTTTGATATGTGATCTTGAAAAGGTCGTTGATTATCAAGTTTACCTATACAAAGCTATGACCTGATTACTTACCACTATAAAGGCTTTCACTGTTTACCAAGTTTTGTTGAAACATATTGCATCATTACAAAGATATCAACACTTCCGCGTAATAGCATTTATTTAGACAAAATTGGTCCAGCATGACAGAAAGAAATTGTGCAGATAGGAATGAGTTAAGAGTGTCTCTCAGAGTTGTTTTTCACTCGTTTACGGGGTTTTTCTTTCCGTCGCTTGTTGTTAAGGCCTTTTGCGTACTGATGCACTTATTTACCCACATTTTTGCATAGCATGATTTGATTGTTTACGCTCGCGTTGTTGACGCATGCGTTAAGAGTGCGATTTGAAATGAAAAACAACTTTGAGAAATAAAATAATTGAATGATTCTGAAGGATCAAGGTATGCTATTTATGACAGCATGAAGAGAAAGATTATGTGGTTATTTTGTAAACAATAATGCTATAGGCATAACAAAAATGTATTGGACAATGTAAATAAATATCCATGACAGGAATTGCATTTACTTATAATAGGCCGTGCACTCTGGATTTCTGTTTAAACTGTCCAATAAATTATTGTTTGGCCTATTATTGTCTGCCAATAAATGCTCGTGTTTTAAATTTTGGATGAAAATGATGTGAGTTTTAGAAATTATTCTCTTCATATAGTTTGATTTCTGGACGTGAAATGTTTTGAAATCATGAGATTGGTAATCAGTAAAACCAGCCATTTTGTTTATCGTTTATTAGGTTGCTATGGGAATACCATTGCACAGGATAAAGGATATCAGGACACTTTATGGAGAGGACCCCTGGGGAGAAACAAAAATTAACTTTGAGCGGTAAGTAATCAGGACACTTATCTCCCGCTTTGAAAAAAAAATCTTCCACGCTCTTCGCTTTGAAAAAAAATCTACCGTGGTATCCTGCAAGTGTACAGACCTTGTATACGCTATATATTTTGTTCTGAAATTGATAAAGAGATTGTTAGGAGTCATCTGTGCGCATGTGAGACCATGGCCGTACAAAGGCATGTAAGCCAAGGGGGCAAACACATTTACCGTCCCGAAATTCATATTTCGTCCCGATGTATTTACCATTAATTTGTTTGTAATGCGCGAGTAGTGCGTGAAAAATTTTGCCAATAATAAAACCTTGATATTTGTCCTAAATTTTGCTTTTTTGACTAAAAATTTATGGGACAGTAATCTCGGGACAGTTAAAGTAGTAAAATATCAACCCGATATTTTGATATTTGTCCGCCAGCCTCCTGCTTTTTCGAGCCTGGGGGGGGGGGGGGGGGGCCCCCCTCTGGCCCTCTGGCCCCCTCCCCACTGCTTTGTACGGCCCTGTGTGAGACCTTTTCGAGACATTTGGGGTCTTTGGTGAGTATTCTGGCTCTAAAAACGTCTCACTCGGCTGAATGTCATAATGTCATGTTTACTGCAAGTTTTTACCTACTTACACCTATTAGAATATCCAAATTTTTGGCGTACATATTGAATAGAGTCTCTAGTTTATAAATGGACCTTTACTAGTGATTTCACGTCCATTATCAAGGTCAATATAATGCCTAAAGACTGCTTCGAAAAAGTTGACCCTTTTTCGCCGAAACCTCATAATTTCATGATGTTCGAACTATTTGACTGGTTTTAAATGTTGACAGATTGTAGGCTTGATACTTCTTATTGAATTACAAACAATATTTTATAAATATGCTGAGTTGATTTTGAATGATAATGTAACAAACCCGTGTTGTTTTGCCCGAAAATCCGGACGTGAATTATGACTCTGAGTTTGCCCTGTTTAAGTTGTGAATTGCCTGTTTTAAGTATCTACGTTATCTACATTTTGTCTGATATACGCATTCGCATAATTTACTTACAAATTGAGCATTCCAATGAGGCAAAAATTGCAATTTTTATGTAAACAAAAGAAAACTACGGCATTCTAATGTTTATGTTTTAGATTTTAGTTCACAATCTCAATGCTGCCTTGATAGCTCAGCGGTAGATCCCTCACTTTCTTAATGCATGACTAACCCCTGCCATAAACAATGGTTCCATGGAAACTATTATCTTTTCATGATTGAAAAATAGTTAGGATTCACATTTTCCTGAGCAGATGGATTCCCTTTACCCTTAAGTGATATTTTCTATTTCTTATGTATTTACATAACAGCCATGATCATCCTAGAATTACACAGCCGCAGCAGGCGGCTGTATTCTGTATCCTTAACTTACAGATCTACTTCTTCTGCCGGCAACCGTTCAATCGATCATAACTCCAAAAATATTGGGAGTTTTTCTCATGAAACTTGGACACAATAATGGTACACCAAGGACATTTATGTTGCACAACAAAAAATAAGAGATGAAGTCAATATGGGGTCAAATAGGGTCAAAAATCACAAACGTTAATCTTGAAATTAAATTCGAAGGTCATTAAGGGTCTATTTCAGAACAAATTTGTTTTTTCATTAAAATTCATAGTTTCGCATCTATCTGTTATTGAAACTTCTAAACCTCAATGTATTCGTTTACAAAACACTTTCAGAATTTATCATATATCGAATCAACTTGAAATCTTTACTCTTTTCGATGCAATTTTCACATTTTAAGGAACTATTATCTAATATCCCACCATTTGTGGAGCGATACACTCTCCAAAAGTGTGTTATAAGTACCTTGGTCACTTCTTAGTAAAGAATACTGTTAGTTTTATAGGGCGCAAGCAACTAAAATTTTCTATCTCGGACAACAGGACATATACTAAAGAGAAAAGAAACCTTACAAATATAACTGCTGATGAACTTTGGCTTGCACATGTCGGCAGCTTTGACTTTTAAAATTGTACAGGTGATGTCTGTGGGGGTTGTGTGTTAGGGCGGATTTTCATTGGGGCGAGACCACACGCGGCAGCCAGTGTTTTTCGTTCTTTTTTGAGTTGTCACGTACGTATTAAACGTGTTAAGGTTAAAATGATTTCAAGTCCAGGCTTGTTTTTTTTCAGTGGTTTATAGACTGCATATATTGTGCATTGGTCAATAGTTCATATTGCAGTTATTGCCCACTGCACGCTTCACCGCGACCTTTGCATTGTTAAACCAAGTCGGAGATCTTTAACCAGGTGTAATTGACAAACAACGCAAGTGTGTCTCCGCCACGGTCATACCAATTATCTCAATGAAGTACCATGCTCCTAAGGCGTGACCGCTGTCCCAGTATAACCTGGTTAACAAGGCATTTGGGGTGTGTCTTACATGTTTTTTCAATGGACTCGATCAGGTCCTTTGAATTATCGTATGCTAATGAGTATGGTGTCATGAGAACAAGAATTTCATGATTGACATGTGTGTACGAAGTTGATAGCTTAAAGGATGCAAGCGTGGTGGGCCAATGAAAGTGAGTATGTCGAAACTCCTTGGCACAGGAAATTTACACCTGAAATAGCATGGGAAATCCGAATGAGCTGACAGGGGTCTTGTTACAAAATGTACCTAGTCAGGCTTACCCTTTGGTCTTTTGAGTTCACAAAAAAGATCACATGAAAGCT
>JXSR01S030879.1:72163-84337 GCA_000969725.1 Ophiothrix spiculata
CTGAAATGATGCTTGGTGTGGAATGGAGTTTACTTGGGCCACAGTGGTAAGCGAACACCTGTAAAGTGTGCAGAGGCCGAGTGGTATTACAAATCTGGGAGGCATAGCGCACTATAAATCCCAAGTATTTATTTTATTTTTATTTTTTGATGCTGCTTTAAAGTCAATTAACCCATTTTTAGCGCATTAAAAACGTATTTTTGCGGCCATTTTGGATTTCAGTATAGGCATTACTTTGAATTTTAAGCTTGTTAACAGCCTAATTTGGGGACAAATATATTTGTTGTAACTCTCAAAGGTCATTTGCTGTCGAATATTTTGGACATATAGTGTGTTTGATGCTGTTTTAAAGTCCATAAGCCATTTTAGCGCATTAAAAACGTGTTTTGGGGGCCATTTTGGATCTAAGTACAGGCATTATTTTGAATTTTAAGCTTGTTAACAGCCTATTTAGGGGACAATATATCTGTTGTAACTCTCAAAGTCATTTGCTATCAAATAATTTGAACATATAGTGTGTTTGATGCTGCTTTAAAGTCAATTAACCCATTTTTAGCGCATTAAAATGTATTTGGCGGCCATTTTGGATCTCAGTATAGGCGCCATTTTGAATTTTAAACATGTTAACATTATAATTAGGGGACAAATGATCTTGTTGTAGCCTTACATGTCATTTACTGTTGATTATTTATGATAATTTGCATTTTAAAGGATATTTTTGACAATTTCAGTTCAAATAAGCTACTTTGGTGGCCATTTTGGCAGCCATTTTGGATTTTGAGGTCAAGGTGACTCCAAATCATAAATGTTGTCCTCCCATTGTGTTTCTCATACCAAAATTAGTAGGAATTGACACCTTAATTGTCATTTTTGGCCAACAAATTCAAGAAATATAACTTTATTAGTTTTCCAAGATGGCGGCGGCGGCCATTTTGAAAAACGTGTAAAATTACAATGTTCCCGCCATTTTGGCGAGGTGCATAGGAGCTCATTTTTTTAAATACCACTTGCCCTTGCTAAATCCACTGAGAAACTTTGGTATGCTAAAAATGGTCAGCAAACCTCTGAAAATGACTCTACTATATATACGCCACGCAGTGACAAGCCTACAAAACGAGTATTAAAGCAGCATAAAGATGGCAAACTTCATTTTGAACTACATGTAGAAATTTTATTGAATTAATTCATTCATCTAGTTTGATTAACCATACATTACAGAAATATACATGTAAAAATATAAAATACAATAGATATATGAAATATTGAACATACTAAATATTTATATCAATAAAAACTTTTAAGAGTTCCCAGACTTTTTTGATACTGGGGATAATACTGGGGATTAAAAGTGTGCTATGCCTCCCAGATTTGTAACTCCACGCGGCCTCTGCATACTTTACAGGTGTTCGCTGACCACTGTGGCCCAAGTAAGCTCCATTCCACACCAAGCATCATTTCAGGTTCTGCAACAACTTCTAGGGTGCTGAACCTTGATCAGCCTGCATATGCACCATCGCTGCCTGGATCAGCTCCCAAGTTTCATACTGGTTTCCACAAGACAAATAGTAGTAAAAGCACACTCAACTTTTGGCTCCAACAGGGTTCAAACTCGGGAGAGATCGACTAACCGTTTTTTTGTAACTTGACTTCTTATAAAAATTAGACAATGGTAATAAGCCAAAAGTACCAAGGATAGCCCAAAACATTTAAACAGACCTAACCTTAACCATAATTTCTTCCCCAGTCTCCCAAAAATACCATACTCAATGTTTATAAGTCGTGAAGTCAAATTTGCATGAAAACCAGACAAGCATACAATGTAGTGTAATTTCAGAAGTGAATTATGATGATATCAAATTTTCTACAATTTTCATTTCAGTTTTGCCATGTTAAGTGTTCTAATTGAAGAATAAATATATAGGCAAAAGTTAACAAAATATCATTTTAAAATGAGTTGATGTTATTGTAAAACAAAATGTTATGAATTCGTTGTCAATGTGATTTAAAGCCATTAGCCATGATCATCAAAATGAAGTTCAACTTTTCTCAGCACCTACTGATTTTATTGCATTTTTAGAAAGTACTTGCTACTACTAACTAATATCCATAACCATTCTTGTAGAACTTGAACATTTATAGTAAAACAGACAATTTAAATTATATGTGCTTAAATTTTCCATTCTCCGGAGAATGGAATATTCAGTGATAGTGTTTCTAGAAATTAATCACTAAATTCTTGAAATTTAAACTTCTTTGTCACTAATAATATATTTTTGTGAAGAGATCATGTTGTTAAGATTTATTTAACCTTCCTAAAAGAATAATATTCTTTTTTTAAATCAACAGCCGTACATTTGGATTTTGTCCATTTTCATGTATTTGCAAAATGTGGTATTTTAATGGGTCTGTTTTTGGAAATTTTCTGAAATTTGCACCAAAATGGTGCAAATTTTGTATTTTTCTTAAATTTCAAACATAAACCAGCCTAAATTTGAGCCAAATTAGCATAAATATTTAGAGAAAATTTCAATTTTTATATAAATTTGGGCATTTGGTATATGAATAGGTCCCTTTTTCTTGAAAATTTGTATATTTAGGTGGTACTTCACATTTCCCAGCGGCAGATGCCTACCAAAACCAAATTTGAGTACCCCCAGGCAAGGTAGTTAAAGGACACTGAATTTCATATGCTTTATTTTAACGCAATCCCAAGTTGGTTAAGTGTTAAAGTGTCAAAAAACAAACAGAGTAGGAGTTTTTAGCATATTGTTTCTATTTGAAAAAATGGAAAATTGATTTCAGAATGTTCAAAAGTGCGTAACAAAACTGATGTGCAACTTTTGCTTCAAGACTAATAATTAATTTTATTATATGTAAATTAATCGCATAGTTGTAAATGAAATCTGTATAAGACATAAGCACAGGTATTTCAAGCCATTTACTGCTGTAATTGGATCCTAAAGAAAAATAGTTAGTTCCAACTGCTGAGATTAAAGGCACTTGGAAATGATCAAGTACTAGCAATTTTCAATTATTTCTCTGTATAACTAAACTAGGTCACCAAACGCATTTGATCATTTCAAGGTGCTCGGTCCGATTTTTCAAAATTTAGTTTTCAATGTCATATGAAAGAGGACAACTCAAAGAGGTCAACATTTCAAATTTCAGCCGAATTGGTCAAATGGTTTTGATTTTATGGGCAATTTTGTATTTCAGAGCTTCCTATACGTTACTATTATGGTTACCATAATTCAACACATTTTCATACATCTGAGATGCCACATTTCAGAATAAATTCTGAATTCAGAATTTATCAATTGGTTTAAGCCTAAATTCAGATTTTTTTATTGGTTGTTTCGTGTACAAAGGTATAGGCAATTTTGGTTTCTCACATTCTTTAGAAGTATTTTAGATTTTTTGAACACCAATGAGTGGCATCTCTGAAACATATCTCCAAAATGGAATATAACTCAGCCGTGAAATTTCACATGGGTTGTGAGAAAAATATGAGCAATATTTTGGTACCAAAACAAAAAGTTTGACAAAATGTTGAGGCAATCAGACCATACTCCTTTAAGCATTATCAAGCAGCATAAGATGGATAGGGTGAATCTGCTCATATGTCATGAACAATAACTTTATTGGGGTGATTTATGGGGAAGATGAAATGGTAAAGTGGTTATCAATGTCTGGGATATATAGAAAAAAACCTAGATAAGTAAGTTTGCACCTCTTGAGCAATTCTGAATGATAAAATTTACAACCAAGTTATTTTATGGTCATTCATTCTAAACAAATATTTGAAGCATTATGGAACTCTAAACATTTGCATGAGTGGAATGCAGGCTTTTTCGCCGAATGATTTTTACCCTATAGTTCCTGTTTTTTGACGTCCGGTGGGACAGAAACATTGCGGCACCCAGGCTTTGCTATATACATTTTTTGTCTTTAGTGAAGTGATGGTGATAAAAATGTAGCATGTTAAGTTTTAATGTCAAATTCAATTCCTATTTATCAAAATATTTATATTTATCATCATTAAATATATTGATGAACAGCAAAAATACTGCCCTCTAAATTTAGAGTTTTTAACTTTTAAATTGGTTATAGGGTGAATTCGGGTATCCTCGCTAGCATTTGAACGGCATTTTATTTGCATGTAATTTTCTTCAATGTGGTTTGACAAATGATTTGTTTTTAATGATCCAGGGGTGCTATCCATATTAAAGAAGCACTTCATAGGTTCAAATTAGATATTAACCACTTAACTTATTGAAAAAAGACAAAAACTTTCTATAATTCTTGTTGGGTATTTTCACTGCCCATAGGGTATGTCTGCTATTATGTACTCATTGCTGTGCATATTGAAATTCGGTACATTCACCCCTAGTGTGTTGGGTAAGTTCGCTCATTGACACATTTCAGTGTAAGTTTCTAGCATTATCCATGCTGATGATAGCGATTTAACCCAACTTATATTGTGTCTGCCCTCTATATTGTTGTTTTCTGCACAATTCAATGTTGAAACGAATTCATGAACTGAAAAATTCTTATTATTAGACTAATAGAGTGAAGTTACCCGCCCCAGATTCACCCTATCAGCAGATCCAATGCAAAAGTAAATTGCTTTTAATTTTTCTGTTATCTATGATGATAAAATGAGAGTTTTTCAGACGCAATAAACAAATTAATGGTAGTGGGCGAAATGTTGGCGCGCGCACAATTGAAGACAACAGCTTTGATTTAGGTCTAGTAGAGTCATTGCCAACGTCATCTGGGATAAATGGGTATAAAGCTGAGACGAATATAACTGAAATATATTCGTCTCATGTATGAAGTACACCATCAGCATTGAAAATGGATTCAATTGGTTTGTTTGTAGTGATCTGCTACTTGTTTATCTATGAACCCTTTTAGAAAAATAGATATATGTTAGATATATCATGACTATTTATAAATGATGTAAAAACAAAAGTTAGATTTTGTAGATTAAAAAGTACTTGGTGGTTTTGTTGCTTTTTAAATATATTATCGTACATTTATTCCAAAAATCGGAATAAAGGTAATTTCCTAGTAGCTGTCCTGGCTGTAGCATTTAGCTGCAAGAGAATACATAAATGTTAGCACCTGACTATTCAATTCATCAGCTACATCACATATGTTATTTTATTGTTTTTTATGAAATTTGTATGTATGATATTGTGAATAAATTCATTTGATTTGATACATGTATATGGTTCCATCTTGTATTTTGTCAATTTCGAAAATATTTCGTATTAATAATATGATGCTGCACTCTCCATAATTACAGAATTTCAGACTTGGACTCTTCTTGATTAAAAAAATGGGTCCATGATTTTTGGACCTTAGGGCCAAAATTACACATTGTGGTCCAAAAATGACCTCACCATCATGTTTTGTATGCAAATCCGCGTCTAGAAATATATACTTTTATTTTAAGGGTTGCCTTGTCAACCCTTAAAAGTGGTCAATGTCTGATTTGAACCTATGACATGCTTCCTTGTCCTTGTTTAATCACAGTGAAGAAAATTACAATTCAGCATTACATTTTTTGAAAATGAGATGTATAAATGTGTGTTCCTATTTTGTATGTAGATGAAAATGTCTCCCTTATCTGACGTAATTGAAGCTCTATTCAAGATACAAACAGGTAAATTTCAATCTGGTAACTGGAATTAGTCATCTCTGTTTGCCCAGCAGCTAAAACGATAACTGGATCACTTTTTTACCTGAAGGAAAAAATGTACAAATCTATGTTTTTTTAAAATGACAATCATTTTACATTGTCAGACAAAGGTTGTATTTGTACTACTGCATGCCCTATATATTAAAGTGCTGCATGTCACCGTTTCCAATTTGGCTTACAAAGAGGAGCCTATGGTTGTCAAAACATTCCATTAGTCACGCACAAACCTCCATTTGGAATCCGAATTCTTTGGGGAAAAAAGATAGCGTGTCTGTGATAGCGCAATCTGAGACAATAATAAGATATTAGATAAAGCGAAACATGCAATTTGCACATACTATAGAAACGCAAATCAAGGAGTTGACTTATGGAATGGATTGTGTGAACAATTGATGAGACTGTTGCCTAGCTGCTAAAAAGGGTCTCAAGTCACTAATGTGGGAGATTACAGTTCCGTGGAAAAACAGTTTATATGCTGCGTTCCCAGAGTACATGCAAAGGGCAACATGAAATTTAAGTTGGTGTGCTTAATGTTGGGTGGGGTGTAACCTCAATGTTGGGAGATGGGTAACTCGGGGTGGGGAGGGGGGGGGGGAAGATGCAAAGGGCAACATGCCATTAATTTGGTGTGCTTAATGTTGGGTATCTATTAATTGTTGCTGCTTTTTTAATTTTTTGTTGTTGAAAAGTATACTTTAGGTCCCATCAAAAACTATACCCTAACCCTATAACTAACCCCACACCCTAACCCTAAATTAAACCTAACCCTAACACTAACACTAACCCTAAACCCTAATCCTAAAATTCTGGATGGGACCTTTTACTTGGATCCATTGACCAGCAATATCATGATTATGTAATTATGAATATGTAAGGTATATACAGTGTCCACTCTTTCAATTCAACTCTTGATTTCATTTTCCTGAATGTTCATCTTCCTTAGTCCCAAACAAAATAATTGCATTGTCCTTTGGGGGGAAATGTCGGTCGTTCGGGATGGAAAACTATTATGTCCGCTTAGAGCTCGACAAGTACTAAAAAAAACCCTTTCTAGGGTCCCAACAGAATCTCATTGTAAATCCTGAAAATGTTGCCTTCTCAAACAGTCCTTCAGATTAACAAGCATTTCTTATCTGTCTATTTTATTATCTCGTCCGTCCTGTCTTGTCTTGTCTTCCATGTTCTGTACTATAGTTTTGTGCCGTAATGTCCTTGTCATCAAATTTCCCTTTACCATTTTGTTTCTTAAGGTGGGGCCAGACTAAAAGCTCTTAGGAGTTTATTGGCCTCCCCACCATGTTTCAATTTTATTTTTTGCATAGCCTACATATTCAATTCTCATCCTCAGCTACTATTTTATTCTTCAAATTATTATAATACTATGTAGATCAAATTGATATTGTACAATAATATTGTCATTTCAAATTCTACTAAATTTGTTTTACATCATTTGTATAAGATTTAGCTGATAAGTTAAAAAATTGTTTTTATAATTTTCATGTATTATTGAGAATTGCTTTATGATTATATGATTGTAACTTGTGAAACGTGGAAATAAACTTGAACTTGAACTTGAACTTAAACAAATATAAACATGTTTACTTATTTTAAACAAAACACAGAGATTTTTAGAACAGCAATATCATGATTAATATATAAAGAAATGGGTCATTTTTGTGAGAATGGCCAATATAAGCCTCCCATGTATCAAAATATTACAGCTTTTGCTCTATTTGTCTATGCATGTCAACATTAGGGATATTTTCAGAGAGTCTAGATTATTAACATGCAAAATCATGTTTTGATGTGCGTCTCTGAATATCTAGTGCAGGGGTTCTCAATTAAATTTGTTGGCGGGCCATTAAGGACAAATGGCAGATCAAAAATACATCTTGGAGGGCCAAATTAAGACCTTTTTCGATGCTTTTCTGATATACTTCTTTATTCCAGAGGTGATTGAAGGGCTAAATAAAAGTAGTTCGCGGGCTGGATTTGGCCCGCAGGCCGCTATTTTAGAAGGCCTGATCTAGTGGGCTAATTTGCGCTATGTATGTTATAGGAATTGGTTGATAATGGTGGGAGCAAGAACGCAGATTTTTAAGTTGTTTATCCTTTTTTAACAATATTGAGGATCTAAAATAATTTAAATGGCCTAAAATGGCCCCTTTTTGTGCCTGTTTCAAATGACAATTGCTCATCTTAAAGCTAAGGCTATGGAGTGTGCGTTGTGTGTGTGGTTGGGGGAGGGTCTGTCTGTAGCAGGTAGGCATTTTTAAAACTCATACTGTTCCATTAAACCATATTGATGGCTCACCCCGAAAGGGGGGACTTTGCAGATGATATCAATTCTGATTTTATCATTTCATCTGCTGCAGCATCTTTTAAGCTTTAAAATGGCACCTTCTATGATGAAATATCTGGTTGTTGTTCTCAATCTGCATTCAATGACTAAAATCAGCAATTTCTATGATGAAATGTCTGTTTTTTGTTCAACACCAAGCATCGATTATTGATTAGAAGATGCATTGGAATTAGGCCGAAACCATAGTCGGCCTCCAAACAAAATTTTCCCTACCAAACATTTGGTCCTGACGTCACCAAATATTTGCCATCGAATTTAAAGTATGAACGGTTAAAAACATTGGTCCAATGCATGGCAATTCAATAACATGTGCAATCTAGCGCGAAATTGTATTTGGTCTCAACTCGGTGTTGAAGTAATTTTGTTTGGAGTCACTCGTCATTTTGACTTCACAACCAAATTTTTGTTTGGAGGCCGACTATGGTTTCGGCCTTAATGTAATAACAAAGACTTGTTGCACCAAATGTACTAAAAAGAACTATGTTTGACCCTTAAAATAAACTAACTATAGATTTTGTCTGGCCATATTACCAGTAACAAATCAATATGTTAGTGACTGCTTTACCAATAATGACTGTAAAGCTCAATTCATACTCGGCCACCAAACAAAATTTTTCCTACCAAACATTTGGTCGTGATGTCACCAAATATTTGCCATCAAATTTAAACTATAAACGGGTAGCAAACATTTGGTCCAATGTATATGGCAATTCAATAACATGTGCAATCTAGCGCGAAATTGTATTTGGTCTCAACTCGGTGTTGAAGTAATTTTGTTTGGAGTCACTCGTCATTTTTACGTCACGACCAAATGTTTGGTAGGAAAAATTTTGTTTGGTGGCCGAGTATGAATTGAGCTTAATACATTATAATTTTATGGGCTATTTTGGAATTTGCTTTCTGTCCCTGCTCCTCATTAAATGAAATTTTCTCTTCAACAATGGTATTTAGGCTTATATGAGGTGAATCTACTATTGTGTTGTCTGGGCTACAAAATTGTGTCGACGTCTGTGATAAATACAGCACTGATATGTAATATTTGTCACACCGAGATGATCCTTTCGCATGTTAGTTTTGGGACCACAGAGTTGCTTTGAGACAAACTATAGGGTCAATTCATAGTCGGCCTCCAAACAAAATTTTCGCTATCAAACATTTGTCGTGACGTCAAACTATGGGCGGCCATACACTGTTAAAACACTGTTTAAAAATGTTGCTTTTTAAAAAAAAAGTTGTTTAAATTTGTTGTTTAAAGTTTTAAGCAACATTGTTCAGTTTGTTATTCAAGCTTGTTAACTTAAATAATGATGTTTAAATTTTAAAAGTGTTGTTTAAAGTGAAGTTTTTTAAACAACCACTGTATCAATAGATCATCGTTCAACCTTGTTTAAAAAATATTGTACACAATATTGTTTAAAAAATCAACAAGTGATGTTAAACAAGTTGTTTATTTTCTGAACAAGTTGTTTAATATTTTAACAAGGTTGAACGTGATACAACGTTGTTCAATTTTTTTCTAACAGTGTAGGTGTTGTTGGTTTTAGATACCATTCTTGATTTCACACACTGTTTTGGGTTACATATCAATTTTGGGTTTAGGCACCATTATAAACAAAATTAAATTAATTCTTGTCATCAAGACATACCTTTACCGTAAACTGACGTTGCGACCGCAACTTGCGATCTTCAGCTTGGTTGTGAAGAAATTGGATCTTGATCACATACGTAGATGTTGTTAGAAGAGGATGAGTTCATATGACGAGGAATGTCCCTTACGATCCTGTCCTAGCCATGTGATAGATTAACCCTGACTCTGCCTTAGCTATCTAATGATGGTTCCTCCACTCTCACACTTCTTTTACACCCTGTTCAAACCAGCGTGTGTCTCTGTCTAGTATTTTGACGTCTTGGATGTTGAAAGCATGTCCATTGGTGTGAAGGTGAAAAAAAACAGCGGAGTCATTACCACTTGAACTGGCCCTTCGATGTTGTGACATGCGTTTTTCAAGTGGCTGGGCAGTTTCACCGATATACTGTTCTTTACAAGTGTGATCGTCAGAACATTGCACATCGTAGACAACTCCACTTAAGCGTCCTTTAGGTTGCTTGCCTTTTTGGTGTACTTAAGTGTGTTGTGATTCCGTGGTCGCTTTAACATCCAAGATGTCAAAATACTAGACAGGGACTCACGCTGGTTTGAACAGAACGTAAAAGAAGCGATCTGGGTGAGAGCGGAGGAACCATCTTTAAATCGCCACGGCAGAGTCAGGGTTAATCTATCACACGGCTGGGACAGGATCATGAGGGACCTCGTCGTTTGACGTCATCCTCTTCTAACAATGTCACCGGAAGTGATCAAGATCCAATTTCTTCACAACCCAGCTGAGGATTGCAGGTTGCGGGCGCAACGTCGGGTTGCGCTACAGGTATGTCCGGATGACTAGAATTAATTTAATTTTGTCTATCTATACAATCCTAGATGAACGAGAGTCTACACAGTTAGACACCATTATACGCCGGGGCAGTTGTGACGTCATAATTTATGCACATCGCCCAACACGTGCGTTTTGGACCCAAACAAATGATCGTGTCCACTAATCATACGTATTAACACAATAGGCACATGTAAACATACAATTCAGACTAATTTTTCTCGGTTGCAAGACAAAAATAACGGCAGGGGTCCCGTCCTGGCTTGTTATCACAACCTTCAGCATAATAGGCCAGCATGTTTTCCCTTATTTTTGTTTCAGACGAAAGTTATGGTATAAAATTGGAGTCAGACTTTTCCCCCCATAGACTTAACGTGTGGCAAAAATGGCCACACCGTTTGTTTGGGTCCAAAACGCACGTGTTGGGTGATGTGCATAAATTATGACGTCACAACTGTCCCGGCGTATGGGTTTTACACAACCTTTTGGGTATTTTCGTTGTAATAGACACCCTATCAATTTTCTAGACACCTTTCTCTTGTTGACACCTTTTTGACACATATGGCCGTCTACAAAATGTTTGTTTGGAAGCCGACTATGAATTGACCAATAGATTAAATGTGGCCTTATTTATTTCATAACTTGTTTTAATATATGCATTTGAGTCAAAGATGTATACATATTTATACTGGCAGATAAGTTGTTTTGAAATGATGTTGCCAATATACGTAATTATGGTCACAATGTTTGTACAAACAAAAGATTTGTACGAATCTTTTAAGAATGAGATTTGCATGGCGTTCGCAAGAATGTATTTTTCCCAGGGGATGGGGTATCATCAAGCCTGAAAGAAGTGTTTCAAAAACAATGACTAATGAATTCCAACAAGTTTGGCAGCCACTTCATTATGATATGGTCACATAAGCCTACTGGTGTCTGGTAATTTGAAGGAGCCGCAACGCTAGTATGATATCAGTATGATAACCGGTGAATGATTGCGATGCCCAGTACGTCACCCGTCCGACGCAGGTGGTTATGGGACCATAAACTGAAGACGTTGTATA
Source organism: Ophiothrix spiculata (assembly GCA_000969725.1). Taxonomy (NCBI): domain Eukaryota; kingdom Metazoa; phylum Echinodermata; class Ophiuroidea; order Amphilepidida; family Ophiotrichidae; genus Ophiothrix; species Ophiothrix spiculata. Next base: position 83,729 of record JXSR01S030879.1, read on the forward strand.
CAAGCCGCAAGGTTTTAACTCAGAATTAAATTCTTGTGGCATGCAGATATCTGCATGGACACCGGTCGGTCACTTGCCGGTGTCCTATCGGTGTCTGCTGAATTTCTACCTGGAATGACGCAGTAAACACGTCGTAACCTCAGCACAAGGTTATGTGACCAGGGTATGTACTGCATATAATGCTGATACAGGAATAACCTAGGATTTTCTTTGCTTGAAATAAACACCTCACAAAAGATAAGTTTACACTTAGTCTGTCCCCCATAAATCCAAGTAAGAGCCCTCAAAGTCCAATGATATTGACAGATATGAAAAATATGGAATCTCAGCTAAATTTTGACCCCAAATTTGACACCAAAAACCATTACCATCATTTTACACTAGCCATTTGAAACGTTTACCTCAATTTTCATTTCTCACATTTTTGGTATACCCGCAGTGTAATCATTTGGTAATAGAGCATCACAACAATGCCTAGTGGAATCGATAGACAATCAGTGTTTTTTTTGTTTTGTTTTTCATTTTGCGTAGAGCATAGAGCTGCTATGCAAAGTCAAACCAATTCAGTCTCGAAGTGTTACGTGAAATCCGATTATTACCCTAACAACT
>JXSR01S030879.1:97785-110171 GCA_000969725.1 Ophiothrix spiculata
TTATTTAAAAACGATAAGCCGCAGAGTCTTAGTATTTACGCAACACATAGTTCGGGTATATATCTATCTTGTGTAAAAAGGAAAATCTTCTAGACTTTATCATGTCAGATTCAGGGGCGTTTCAATGAAAAGGGGGCCAACTTGCCCCACCGTCCCCTATACATATATACATATGTTTATACTGCCTTGAGATATTAATTGATGGTATGCTAATTCCTGCAGGATTTCTCTAAAGGAGAAAGAAGTATACAGGGTGTCCCAATAAAAATGCATCACTTTTATTTTTGATCATATCTCAGAAACCAATATCTTATTTCATATTAATAATTAGTATAGTTTAGTCTTTCATCGGTGAAATTTTGAGCAAAATCCGTTGAGCCGTTCTTGAGAAAATTAGAATTTTGTAAGAAGACCCAATTTTATCCCATTCCAATGGAGTTTACCACAGTAACGCATATTTCCAACTATTATCGATCTGACATGACCATCTTACAACAGTAGTAGGCCTACTCTAAATGGTAAACTCATTTTATTCATTGATAAACAACCTCACAGGAAAGCAACTACAAAACAATAACAATAGCAATAACAACAACAACAACAACAACAGAAAAATTTAGAATTTGAATAAACCTGATCAAAACTTGCAAGCTTGTTTGACCACACTCAACTCCCATCATCTTTCAGGATGTAGAGCGTATCATAGGACCTTGGATCATGCCCATAAGAACACAAATTACACGTAGAAGATACCAAATATTTTTGAAATAGACTTTGCATTAAAGGAAATCTGTGCCTTGGTTAAGTTTGCTTGCGAAACCGTGAAATGTTTGTTTTTTTAATTTGACTCTGCAAAACAGCAAAACCTACTAATTGAATTACGGTGCTACTTTCAGTGCCGAAAAAGATATCAAAATTATGTTTTAATATCTGTGTCATATTTTCTGTTATCTAGGTGTCTGTTTTGCAGGTTTAAAATAAATTGATCAATAGTAACCAAAGATGTGCTTTATTACTGCAGTAAACCCATTGGAATGGAGTAAAATTGAGTCCTCTTACAAAAGTCTTGTTTTCTCAAGAACGGCTCGACGGATTTTGCTCAAAATGTCATTAATTTAAGACTAAACTATACTAAGTGGTATTATATTGGTTCCTGAGATATGATCAAAAATAAAAGTGATGCATTTTTATTGGGACACCCTGTATACTAAATTTGCAAGTTTTATGAGCATTTTTTATATTGTACTAGGACTCAAAGGGTTATAGATGTATAATATGACACATAATAATAATTCATTAAAATAATGGTTTACTTCAATCAACCCAATGTCGTTCAAAATAAAACAACCAGTTTTCTTCAATTAGAAATTTCAAAAATTTACTGACAGATGATCCCTGTTCGACCATTGACTTAATTTTTTCTTGTGAACTACTTAAACTATGTATTTTGAAAGTTGGCAATTTAGCCATTTTTAATTTTACTTGCTAGTTCAACCTATTTATGCATTAAAAATGCTACACTATGATCCAAACACACCATAATTGATCAAATGATTGTAGAAATAATGAAAAAATCTTTATTCAGTTTCATTTATTCAACTAGTTTGCAATAAAACTAGATAGGTTCTTGTGTTAATTTGTTGGTTATTTTGATTACGGCGATTTCTGTGAAATAGTTGGCGATAATTAGTTGGTCTTTCTTATTCTTTTTCATTTGGATCTAATCAGAACCTTGTCGAGCAAGCTTCTGTTTTGGTGATTGTTTGCTATACGTGACCGAGGGTAGATGAGTTATTAAAATTTATTTGTAGTAATTGTAGTAATTAAATTATACAGTTACCAAAAACTAAGTTTCCCCCTTGGATGACCAGACTCTGTCATGATGGAAGTCGCCATGTTGGCTGTATTTCTCCTGCATAAAGCAAGTTTTTGTTAAAGGAAACAATTGTCTATTGAAAGGTAATGTCGCTTTTTCGCTTTTGAGCAAGACCCATTTGTTTGAAACTCACTTTTTTAACCAGCCGAAAGAAAGTTGCATTTAACTTCTTATGGCAACAAATACAAGTTTACTTTGGCATTTATTGCATTAACATGACTATGCTGCCAAAGTACACATTTTGGCATGGTTTCAATATCATAATGTGGCATCCAATTCTGTCAGGCTTATGTCATGGTAACAGCATTGCTTGAAAGTGAGAGATAATGTGAGGGAAAGTGAGAGAAAATCTCCGGAATAAAATCATTGGTACTCTAAACCTTCAGATGAGCATGCACATTTCACTGGAGCAAACAAATATGATTTTTACAATGAGACAGCATTGGCAGAGATATTACTGCACATTTTTTCCAGGGCATGGAAGTTGGAACTTGAATGACCAAGGGTAATGGATCGCAGAATATAACAATTTTACGCGATATCACTGCACTGTTAACAATTAAGTGGTCAAGGGGGGGGGGTCCATATGGACCCAACATCCGGGTTTTTGCGCGTCAGCGCAAAAACGCTTAGTAATTTCTCATCGCCCTTCCATGTATTTGTCTAACTTTACCATACCCTTCATCTGGTAGCAAAAATTTTTAAATCGACCCACCTTTTCCCATGCTAATTAGCATAAATAAGCATTTTCGAGGGCGCTCTTCAAATTTGTTTTGCTCATAAAATCGTAACCGAACAACTTTTTTCAAATTTTATTTCAGGAATGTATTTGTACTTACATACTGCAAATATGAGCCAAATTTTGCTGAAAAATTCCATTGGGAAGTGAGTTTTCAAATTTTTGGCGGGAAAATGTTGACGCGACACGGCACATTTTGTTTTGGCCGCCATTTTGAAACGGTTTGTCCGATTTTTGAAATTTTTTTCTTTGTTTTAGTTTTTTTGAAGTACTTTACCTCTGACCAGAGTTTCAACGTAAAATTCCTTCGCGAAAACGCTCTTTCGGTGTTGGGTCAATATGGACCCCCCCCCCTTGACCACTAACGGACATGTGGAGGACCTTGACCACTTAAGTGTTAATCTGTGTTTTGTTTTCATGTTGAAAATATGGATTTTCATTAATGACTCGTTACCTAACTTTCTTCTGGTGTTTAAAAAATGTCATATGGTCCAAATTTCAAATAAATCCGTCAAATGTGTACATTTTTATTCCAAAATCGCTTTACAAGTTGTTGAAAAGAACGGTGGGCACATCACTTTTAATCCTACAATGTCTTCATTGAAGTCATGACAATTTATTTAAAATAGAGTAGGGACCGGGCCTGAATCATGTTTTAACTATGTAACATGCACTGATTTAAAATGGAGAAAACAACATTTAAGTAAACGTGAGACCATGTCGAGATTTCACAAAATACGCAATTGCTACTTTTTTCGTCGGTTTTGTTGAAAAAAATACTTTAAAACAAATGTGTGTTGTTAGAAAACGACAAAAGCTTTCATCAAATGGTGATGTGGGTTTCGTGCAATGACCCCAAATTGAGTTTTTTGAGGAAATTGTTGGAAATTAAGATAAAACATCCTAAAAATGCAAAGCCTGTGACCGTCCAGCCCAAAGCAGCAGTAAATGGCAGCACTTGTCATTTTCACTTTTTTAAAGGTTGTCAGGAGTAAAATGTATAACTGAGATAAACGCGTTCAAAGATTAGTAAGCCCTATATTTTCTGTTGATTGTCTTCAGAATATGCCAATTTATTTCACATATCCTATCATTTTCTTGAAATGAGACTTTGCTGGTATTTTGTAGTAAGCACTAGGATTGTGAAGTTGTCAAAAAATCAATTTCGGCAAATTATGACCTTGACATGTATTTCCACTTGTAGCGCAAAATGAAGTTTCTGGCATTTACTGCTCCTACGGGCTGGAAGGTCACATATAATTAATTTCCTAACATTGCAATGTATTGACAAAGCACTTTTAAGTTCAAGTGTTCCCGTTTGTCTGCGTGCAGAGCGCATGAACAGAACTAACAGTGGGGGTTGAAAATTATCAATATAAACACTTGAGATTATTGGTCTGGATGACACCAAACTTTGGTGACACTAATTTATTAGTCTATACATCCACTCGGCTAGAGTTTTCTACTGATTATCGTGGTCAGGCATAACATTTAACGCCTGTGGTGTTATCCAAGAATTTGGAGAAATAAAAACTAAAGACTTAAAAATTTGCTTCACTGTGACGTTTTGTTTGTCAGAAACACGTTAAAAGAGGTATCCGAATTATTTATCATAAAATTACTTGTATTAAATTTGTCAACAATGTCAGTATATCCCGGAGGGGGGGGGGGTACTCACATTGTCAAGGTATACGTATATTATGTGCCTGCCTTTTGGGTTGATTTTTTCAGGATTTTGGTATATCAATGGGTGGTTTTCATCTCAGATGAGAGCACCTAATTTTCATAAATTGGGTGCTTTTGGGAAAATTTGCAAAAAAAGCGCAATTTGTGTGAAATTGGTGTTTTTCCATTAAAGGGACTGGCCTAGATCCTGTCCGCTGATTTTCTAACTATATATTTTTTTCACATGTATCAATAGTACATGATTATACTAACATATCCTACCAGTAGTTTCCGCTGAATTTGTGTAACAGAGGAGAAAAATGAAATTATTGACCAGGTGTATTTTTTGACGCCGGCGCCAAAAAATAGTTGAAAAGGTGTTTCTAGTTTCAAATCTTAAAAAGATCTTGTTTCTACACCTGTGATGGGTAAACAATTTTTTTTTGGATAAAATTGTATCTCTTTTGATATGAATTAACTTATCTCCAAGAGCTTCATTTGATCTTTTATATGGTAAATCCAGATTGAGGTTCAAATTTAGGATCTAGAAAACACTGGTTAGTCACACCACCATCACAGATAGATGTATTGCAAATCAATTCGCTGTTAATTTGAGCCATTTCTGTGTACATTTTTGTACTTTTTTTGGTTTTACTACACTTTTAAGCTTTATTTAAAGCATTTCCATAAGTTTTTAATTCTAAGTGGAATCTAGGCTAGTCCCTTTAAAATTGGTAAATTGATGGGTGGGTTTTTGAGCACAAAATAGGTAGGCCTATAGAGATGGTCAGTTTTTCTGAGTTAACTTTTTCATAAGCTTTGTGTAGTATTTTAATTAAAACTATTATCAAAAAACTCCCTTTCAGCAGGTATTTTTCGTGCTTTGGGCTTTTTTTCTGGACTTTCTGGGTTTTTTTTGGACCTCAGGTTAGTAGCCTACATTGTCAGATTTGGGGATGCGACGCCCGGCGCACTACCCCCTGGCCACGGGCTTGGCTGAAATGTATGTTTTATCATAAGTCATGAATTGGTCAGAAAAAATGTAACATACCATGCACTATATGAAAAAAACAAATCGAATATTTCTCAACACAAGATTAAAATATATATAAGTTATAGGCCTACATTTTAAGATCATTACTTCCAATACCTCCTCCCCCTCGGGTTTCTAAATATGCGCCCATTATTTCCACATCAATGGCGTAATCACCCAGGTCTATTTGCACATGAAAAGCGTATTTATCCCCGGGACCGGGGTGTAATTTACAGCTTTAATACACTCAATGTCACGTTCTTTTTGTTGAGAATGACCTTTTTTTATCATAAGTCATGAATTGGTCAGAGTAGGGGGGGGGGGTACTCAATTTTTTTTGGTAGGTATGTGAGATCTGCGATATCGAACATAGGGTCTTGCAGAACGGATTTTGTTCAAAAAGAGGGTCTATGCAACCGATTTTTTCCCGAATTGAGGTCTCAGGAACTGCTTTTTCCCCATAAAAATACGACTATTTGAGCTAAAAATCGTAAAAAAATCGCTAAAAATTAGCTTGAAAACATGATAAAATACATTTTGAATCATTTCCTTTGAAAATGGGGTCTTCGGAACTGGAGAAATCTTGAAAAGAACATCTTGGGGAGCGGAAGGGGAGGCTTGAAAAGGGGGTCTCAAGGGCGGCACATACCCGTACCTTCCGTCAATGTAAGTACCCCCGGCCCCCGGGCTTTTTTCGGTTTTTTTGTTCACGTATATGAACATTTCAGCTGAGTGTCTCCCCCCGTGCCCTGGGTTAGAATTATAGATTAAATTACCACAAACAAACACTAGGTCTTGTCGAATAGTAAATAATGCCTTAATTTATGCAAGTGAATTGATTGCCCGTCTCCTTTTCAGGATTTCTCCAAGGAAAAACGAAGTAGCTTATAATTGATCTACAATGTGCATACTGCGTTTTTACTTTGTTGGCCATGCAGTTATTTCGAACACGGTCATCATGATAGTAGCGCCCAAAAACATCAACACGGAAATAGATTTCATACAAAAGCTCATTTTCTGATAATTTTTTTATTATTTTCATCTGTAAAATTATAGAGACACATATCGGAGTACATTGAACAACATATCAAAAAATCAACATCTGATATGATATAATATTAATGCTAGAGGTGGAAACGGCTTCACGTCTATGCGGTACATTTAACGCCCATTTTAAACATGTTTTGTTTATATCGACTTTGTTTCCAAATAATCCCAAATTCGTAAATGTGGCAACTCAAAACTTATGAAAATACTTATGACGAGTGGCGTAACTGAAAGCAATGTCTCGTGTAGCTCGACAACCAGGGAAATTGTTGCCAGTACATCGTAGATTTTTTAATGTACAGAAACATTTAAAGGTGAAATGGGATTGCAATTATCAAGCATCAAGCAGGATGTGACATCATCAGATTTTGAAACTCCCATTCAAAAAACTTGAATTTTAACTAAAGCTCAAAAATTTCACCATTGTCTGCAATCAAGTAAACATCTGGGGCTGATTTCAGTAACGTTTAGCGATGATCGCTAACCCCCCAAATGATCGTTAATTTGTTAAATTCTGTTAAATGTGGAAGGCAAACTGTTTTAAAAAGCAAAAATGTTTCTATAGGTATGCCTCCTAACCGCATTTCGTCATGTGGGTGCAAGAAAGTCGTATCTGCAATGGCTGCCTTACGTCATAAATTTGGATTTCACACTGCATGACCTCCAGTCATTGGTCATTGGTTCTTGAAATGTTTTTTCAGATGACGGTGTCACCTAAAGAACCATTTCAAGAACCACTGACATAAGACAGGAACATTTGAGGGATTTTTCACATTCTTGTGACAAAGTGTAAAATAAATATAATTTAGGGCAGCCATTGTAGATACGACTTTCTTGCACTCACATAATGATTTCATGTTTGACATAGACATTGACATCAGATTGTACACTTTGTCATGCTGGAGTTTACGGTCCATTTCAAAGTACAAATAAACATATGAGGGGTGCTCTGGCAAAATGAGAAGAAAGTCGCAAATCGGCATGATTGATATTTTATCGATGTAGAAGCGATTTTTAGAGGGTCACTGTACTCGTTTTTGCATGGGAGTCGGTTTAAAAACAGCATTTTTGGAGAAAATTAGTAGAGGGGTCTATGGGAATTGTGGCAAAAGTTAAATTATTTAGCGTTGATTCAAAAATTCCACCCAAAATTTTTTGTCAATTTTTTCACAAAAGTTGCGCACAAGTATGTTCTTTCAAATAAAACAATAGAAATTGGGGGTCACCGAACTGATTTTCCAGAACAAATATTAAAATATGATAATATTTAGCTTCAAAACACTACTCATAGTATATGCGCATGCATATTGCGGCACTTACCAACTCGGAAACTAGCCCGTACTGGTACGCATGGACGGCCGTCGGACCAGACACCTTAAATTTAGAGGCCATTTATTCAAAATGTAGATTTACGACTTTCCTGTCATTTTTGCCAGAGCAGCCCACATATAAGTGAAGTAATAGAAGGCTGTTTGCAAGCCACTATTGGATCTCAAGTCATTCAGTTCTTCAGTGACTGTCTGCAAAGCCGACTTTTTTTTTAATTGATGTGACTGTGGTCTGCCTGGTTGTATGTTCTGAGCACAAAAAACAAAAAACAAAAATAAAAGCACCTTAGCTTTGGAGTGAGTGTTAAGGTGGTTCTTGAAAATGTTTATACTGTTATACAGCTAGAAGAGCACGCAAACATCCTTAGACTAAACCATCAGCGTTTTCCTATTGATGCCATTAACCGGTTAAATATAGGAAAGAGTTTAAAAAACGCCCTATAGAAAATCGCCTTGTCTGGCATTTGCCTGGGAATTGCGGTGAAGATTCCTCTGGTATTTCACCGCCATTTATCCTACAAAATGAAGGATTTTTAGCTGTGAATAGAATAGAAAACTGCATCGTTCCACCTCAGTGCGGATAAGGTCAAAAATTCATTTTTTTCCATTTTTTGACCTTATTTGGCATGAAAATCAAAAAATTGGATGAAATCCAAAAAAGTAAAACAGACGCAACATGCGAGTGGGTGTTTAAAATTAAAATTACCATTCCTAGGTAATTTTTTCAAAAAAATGTTATTTTTAGCTTGGTTGGAAACCCAAATGGCCAAAAAATGTGTTTTTCGGAATTTCCCAAAAAAAGTGATTTTTGGTCAAAAATCAACATCACCATCATGTTCCTTGTGAAAATTCCTTTCTAGAAATGTATACTTTTATTAAGTTTAAGTACTTTGTTCAAAAGTTATGGTACAAAATAAATTTGCAAAAACTCAACATTGAGTGATGTGCTTTCACCCCTTAAAGTACTTTCAAACTGTATTTGGAAGTTACCAAAGCATTTCTCCTGATGTAAGTTAGTGTCAGGTATTTCATCAGCATTGCATTGCAATAGGAAAACATCTCTCACCGCTTTTATCTGGAAGCCCTGTTAACCGGAATGATACCGTAAGATCAATAGAAAAACGCTGTATGGCATGTCAGCTTTACTTTCCTGAATAACACATTTTTTTAAATTTCAAAATCTGTGCCCATTTTAAACCAATCTCACTGCATGCTTGGTAATGAAGTCATAGAAACCCAGCAAACAAAGTGAGAAACGTGACATGCATTTGTCAATGATATCGATATTGAACTTGATTCTTGTGAAATCAGATCCTTTTGAAATTTATTTTAAAAATTTAGGTGAGAAAAATTGCACAAATATTGATTTTGAATCAGTGCTGGCAGGTGTATCGGGAGTGTATTGCCTGTTTTTACCTGGCAAACTGGTGTCGGGTAGTATTCCAATATTGTACACAATTTATGTCTTTAGATAAGGGGAAGGTTAGTTACCCCAGGGAGGGGGAACTGGGTATTCTGACCGGGTAACCATCCACGTTATCAAAAAGGTGAGACCTAGACAGGTCTAGATCTCGAGACTTGCATTATAGGTATCAATATTGATCTGGTACTCTGCAAGTCTCACATAGGGTATCAAATTTAGCTTTTGTGTCTCTGATAGGATATCAAACTATGAAAGAATGGTTGAATTAATGACAATGGTCTTTAAATTGCCAATAAAAGTGTTTCAAATACCTAGACACTTCTTAAAAGAGTTCAAACTTGGTGTACAGTTACATTTTAAATATGATTTCTTGTAATAATTATTTTGTCGTATTTGCATATGGTCCCGATAGGGTATTCATTCGAACAGATACAGTCGATTTATTGTCTCAGATAGGGTATCATTTCACCCATTTTTGTCAGTTTTTGGTCTCGTATAAGGTCACCTTCGGAACCTGCGGAAACAATATCATTTACCCCCCCTGGAGAGTTATCAAGTGGATAAATGAAGTTGTCTATGTATTGGCTAAATACCGAGCGAGTCAGAAAAAGTGCACTAGTTAAAAGGGAACCATATTTTAAGAAAAAGAAATATTTTGAAGAAATGATATACATTTCTTAGTAGATCGTGCATTTACATTTAAAATGGTGAAAGAATAGCATGATTGATTTTTTTTTCTAATGATATGCTTTTTTTCATAGGATTGTGTAAAATAATTTGATAGAACATTTAGATAATGTATACTGTTGGTTTGCCAATGATCATGCTGATCAAATTTGGTTGTCCTAGGTCTTTTCTAGATGAATGGACCTCTAGATGACCTTTGACCTATCTGGTCACTTTCAATCCCCCATTAATGTAATATGGGTTCACCAAAGATTGTGCTGACCAAATTTGGTATAGGTCATTTTCATACAAATTAACTTTCAGATGACCTTTGACCTGTAGGGTCTCATCAAGCCCCAATCAATGTAATGTGAGTTGACCATTGATCGTGCTGATCAAATTTGTTTGTCCTAGGTCTTTCCCAGACCTCTAGATTGACCTCTAAATGATGTTTAACCTGCCAGGTCATTACCAAAGCCCCATACCCCGGCCCCATACCAAACCTCGAGACTGCCAGTCCCTACCCCTATGCCAAATATCAGCTCCACACAAGATCATTTTTAGTAGTATAGATGTATGTAAAGTGGAATCAAATCAAATATACTTAAATCAGACTGAAAGCCAAGGATAACCCAAAAGTATCTTTCCCTAACCCTGAGATAATGTACTACTATGTCCGTTTTCTATATCAACTACAAGCAAACAAACAAAGTAGTATCTTCATCATGTTTGACATGTAGACATAAAACTGCATAGAAACCTATCTGCAAACATGCAAGTTTGAACAAAACTTTTGATTTCGGTTGAAAAATTAACTGTGAAAGCGGAAATGAGCTACATGGATTTTGTTACCAAATCCTGGTATAAATTCTGAGGCAAACATGTATTGAATTAGATGAATTTATGTTAACATTGATTGAATAACAACTTGGCTTATGTATCATGACAGTTCAACCTTATATATATTTAACCTTATATATATTTTTTTGCTTTATTTTTGATGTGTTCTGCGGCTCATTCTCGCTGCATTGTGGCAATGAGCACACTAATTTCCGGGAGCATGGAAGTTACTTTTGATGCTGACATTTCCTTTAATGTTATTTTTTCTTGTTACATTAGTATTTAGAATTTTTGGTATAGTGTAGAATTTTAATTTTATCAATTTTGTTTCTCTGTGCACAATGAATCATTATTTGTAGAACTCAGCCATGTTGGTAAGGCGAGGCGTCACTAGACTTCCTCACCAGAGTGAGAACTTCTCACCGACTGAATTTTGTGATAAATGGATAATTAGACCATCTAGGGCAAATATTTGTATATGTTATATTCAGTTTTAATTCAAGTCCCAATGCAAGTATATAAAACTTCAATTTATACGACATTTCTAGGTGAGTATTTCTAAACAGAACTCCTCATTGAGAACAGGAAGTCTAGTGACGTCAGGCCCAACAGATCACAGGTCTACTGTATATATCTACTGCATATAAAAATTTAATAAATGCTAATAACAATTTTCCTTTTTCTTTCTTTTTTCGCTGGTGTCTTTGCTGCTGCTGTGGCCCTTCTGTTTTCCTTCTCTGCTGGCTTCATACCATCAGGTGAGTGCACATCTTCATTCTCTTTGTAACCTTATGAGACCTACTTTTTGATTGGTCAAAATCAAATTATCCCTATTTCTTGAACCAATTATGTCAAAGTTAATACAATGCCTTAACAAGTATCATGAAGCTGTTTTCATGGTTTTATAGGTGCTTTAAAATTATCGCAATAGCGGCGGGTTGGCTTAAATGAAACTTTTGTTGTAAGAAACAGTATAGTTTCATTCAAAGTCATATAGGTACAAAGGTTCACAAGTTCCCCAGCGATTTACTTAAATATAAGTGAATAATGAAATGTTGGAAATAATGAATAATGAATACATATTAATGGCAGCTCATCAAAGTAGCTCTGAGGAGCTTGATTGTATTTTCTAAAGGCAAATTGGTTCCATAAATACTGGGTGTATAACCACAAATATGTGTGTATATCTACATCGCGCCGTGATTTTCCACACGCGGCTCCACTGCATTTGACGCTAAACACACTGTCATGTATTGTCTCATAATGGATAGCCAAAATTCCTTATTGGGTAGTAAAATCACACTGAGTGACTAAGAATTTCTGATCATGTCTTGTGTCCCACGTTAAATATAAATGAGGCAATTGCAAAATCTGAATCAAAGATGTAAGAGATCATAAGTCATGAATTGATCATACCAATATGCGAGAGAGGTAACATAAAAACTCTTTCTTCGTAGTTGATTGATTGTGTCATGACTTCAGAAGCACCTCATGAGAGATTTCTGATAAACAGATAAGTTTTATTGTTGTGCCTGTCATCTACCATCTCTTAATGAATGGACGTACATTATTTTGAGTAATGGGCACCCCTGCAGATTACAAAAATAAATAAATTATGAGACAATAGATGACAGGCAAAACAATAAATCATATGGTCATGCGTTTTGAACTGAGGAGCCAAATTTGGGGAGCCGGTCTAATTGTGCGAGATTTAGCGCACTATTTTTAAATTTTATCAGTGAAGGGAACCACCTACAATGACAAATCAC
>JXSR01S030882.1:21076-32568 GCA_000969725.1 Ophiothrix spiculata
TGAAACAATATATTTCCAAAGGCATGCACTATCATATCAATACCAAATATTGATCACACTCATCTGTACATGGCTCATTAGCAATTTGGATATATTGAATACAAGTACATATTTCCTGCAACAGAATACCATGGCCAATAAAAAAAATTGATAATCAAATTTTGATTGTTTCAAGAAACAAACCAGGGGGTTCTCAAAAAATTTGGTAGGTATGTGCCACCCACAGGTTATCCAACATTTTTTCTTACGGAACTGATTTTTGGTGAAAAATAGGGTCTATGGAAGTGATTATTTCCAAACTGAGATCTCATTAACTCCTTTTGCCCATAAAATTACGACTATTAGAACTGAAAATTGCTAAAAATAATGTTGAAAACTTTACAAAACACATTGTGAGGCGTTTTCTTTGAAAATGTACATCTTCCGAACTGAAGTAATCATGAAATATGGAAAGCGGAAGAGGCAGCTTGAAAAGAAAGTATTGAGCCCAGGGGGGTACTCAAATTTGGTTTGGATAGGGATGGGCCTCTGGGAAAATTTAAAAGCCACCCATCCAAATACCAGTTTTCAAGAAAGGGACCCATATTTCCAAAGGCATGCACTAGTAGTAGTAGTAAGCCAATATTTTAAATCAGGTTTTATCCCCGTCACGGGGTGGCCGGATTCACCTCACACTCGCGGCAACCGTCTTCACTCCCTCCCTCCACCGCACCCGATTCAATGTGTCCTCCCTCCCCAACCTAACCCTTTTAATCTCTTCCTCCACCTGCATCCCCTAAGTCTTTTTTGGTCGCCCTCTCCTCCTCAAACCATCCACCACAAAATAAAGGGCCCTTCTAATAGTACCAAATATTGATCACACTCATCTGTACATGGCTCATTAGCAATTTCGATGCATAGAACACAAGTACACATTTCCTTCAATAGAATACCATGGCCAAATGACAATCAAATTTTGATTGTTTCAAGAAGGCATTATTGATGTTTAAAGATGTAGGTAATTAGCAATTTGATAGTATAAAAATGTGGGCTGCTCTGGCAAAATGAGACGAAAATCGCAAATCTATATTTTTAATAAATTGCATCTAAAGTAAACATAGGTTGAAAAGGTCCAATTTCGTTTTTTGACATAAAATGCTTTCATACATAAGTGTTTACCCATATCTAAAGTTTTGAAGGTCAACTTTGCCGGGAAGTGCAATTATTTACGGTTAATTGATTGTAATAATAATAATAATAATAATAATAAAAAGGCGCTTGTATAGCACAGAAATACTCTTTAAAAAGAGCCTCTAGGCGCTTTACAAATACATAAAAACCATTATACAAGCAAGAGTAAAAAATATTTAAACTACGTTATTAAAAATATGAACAATTATATTGTATGTTGCCATTATACACTGTAGTAATCAGTATCTTTGAAATCGATTTGCAGCTAATTTTTATTACAATGTATTCAATGGACTGCTTTGCATTTCGATCTCTAAATGAAGAATGGAGAAAGAAAGTGTGACATATTATATATCATTCAAAAGCTGAGATTTAATATAGAGCATTAAAATATGTCATTGAGATAGATGGTAGTCTCCATCGAAAAGTCCGCAGTAAGTAAATATTCATGTTACTACTTGGATCAGATCAATGAACTTATTGAATATGTCATAAACTCTATTTTTCAAAAATTGGAAACTTTCATTTAATTTCGCCAGAGCACCTCTCAAATGATCTACTGACAGCAGTACACAACCCAATATTCAGTATTTTTTTTTTAAAGTGCCCATTGCTCCTGGTTACAGTCATTCCACGCAGTAATTCAACTCAATGAGATGAAATATTTACCTCCATTTATTTTACTTCTGATCATTAAAAATAAATCAAATAAAAAGCGCAACTGAAACAAAATGCCAGTGAAAGCTCTGCATGCCTTTTACAGAATATCAATGTATAATTCACATAGCATACATGGTATGTGAGTATATAACCTACATACACATTCATTCTGGTAGAAAATTTCACATATTTGCTGAACAAACTCATAACACGAACTATAGATACTTCAGGCATGGACAAATATGTGAAAGTGAAATATTGTTCTTCAAGGTGTGCTTCTATGAAGCAAGACAATGCTAAGGAAACCAGTTCAGTTCAACTTTCATGTTTATTTTGACAACTGTTAAAATACAGATTCTAAATATATCACCTAATTTACTTACAAATTTTCTTAAAATTGGTAAAAATCAAATTTGTTACGAAAACTGCACAAACAAATCTTAGTTTTTTTAAAAAAGAGACAAGTGTAGACCCAAGGCTTAGATTCCTAGCAGAGATACTGGAGAAAGCTTTATGTCCCAGCAAGTAAGTTTGATATAAGTCTGGTAGTAAATTATGATTTGCTGATCACTTTAGAACAATTTCAGTGAACAGTTAAATTTAGTAGTTTAGTGAAATTGCCTTTTAAATTTCATATCGTAATTGTGTTGCCTTGTCATAGTTGCCATTTCCACGATTTTGTTCCGTTTTCCAGAAAAATGGAGGCCTTACTCTAAGGTTTTTGAGTTTGCACTAATTCCACAGCTAGAAAATCACAAATCGGAAAAAATGTGGAAATTCTAAATTACAGGAAGCATGGCACTCGGGTAGCATTCAAAAGTAAATTGCAAGCCTTACATAAATGTTCACCTTGAATGTATCAGGTATGTTGTGATTCTGGTCAATGCCTAATGAGATTGAATCAATTTAATCTATTCAATGTCAGCTCATGTTTTAACAGCTCCATGTACAGAAATCAATACAATGATTACCGTGATTTGCAGTGTACATACATAGTCTATGTATTATGAGATGCAAGTAGACATTCTCTAAAAAAGCCAAAACAAAATTTTCCATTTTCAACATAAAAAGTTCAAAAAATATTATAATGTAGGCCTATAAGCCTAAAAACTGAATACGTGGAAAGCTATAGATCATAGATAAAAGAAAGTACAGATTTAGGCTAGGAAACAAGACTACTATGATTTGCACTCTAATAATTTGGCTAAGGATATTGCACCACACATGGACGATGCTGTGTGAGTCCGTAGTGATCCAGTTGTGTTCTGGTCGGACCCACAATTATGTGGCTATAACGCAATACACATCCCACATTTTACAACAAAATTTTGCGTACCCAAGCAATATAGCACCCGACTTTCTTGATAGCCACATTCTCGGTCAAAAAATCATTCTGTCCTGGGGGTTGGAGAATATACATATTTGGCCAAATAGGGATTTGTCACTCCAACGGGTTGCATTTTCACAAGACAACCTTAAACTTGGGTCCAGTTTTTTACCACGAAAATCCAAAAAAACATGGGTCAACTTTTTTGACTGAGCCTTGAATTTTGTGATTTTTTTGGGGGGGGGGGGTGGATTCTAGTGGAGGAAACTCCAAAAATCACAAATTCATTGAAAATTATGCCTATTTTCAAGAAAAATCATTAAAACATTACCTAGGCAAAATGTTAACCCTGCTAGCATGGTCAACCATGGTCAAGACATGGTTGACCATGGTCAGCCATGATCGGCCATGGTGGCTTGACCATGGTCAACCATGGTGACCATGGTCACCATGGTATACCATGCTTAAGCATGGCTGAACATGGTCAGCCATTGGTCAACCATCGTTGAAGTGTGTTTGACCATGGTCAGGCAATTTCAAATTGTGACATTGACCGTAGTCACCATGTCTGACCATGGTTACAAGAAGATCCATCATGTTAACCATGGTTGACCATGGGTGACCATGGTTAAACAGATACAATTCAACACGACAGTTTTTGTATATTTAATCTTTTTATATAGAATTAATACACTTTCTTGTTTCATAACAAGAATGTAACCATGGAAAAAACTATGGAAAATATGACCGTGGCTGACCATGGTCAACCATGGTTAAACATGATCATATCGACCATGGTTGACCATGGTTAACCATGTTTTTGAAAAATGGCACCACCATGGTCAGAAACAGCCCAACGTGACCATGGTCAAACTCTGTATGTTTGACCATGGTTGACCATGGTCAAACATGCCAAGCTTTTGAACATGGTTGACCATGGTCAAACATGCCAAGCTTTTGACCATGGTGACTGGATGTGTTTGACCATGGCGTGCAATTTTTTTAAAAACACGGCTAACCATGGTTTGACCGTGGTCAAAACCCCATTGTTAAACCATGCTTTTTTCGCCTAGGTGGTACACTTTTTGGCTAAAATCACTCTTAAAGATAGGTGGCGATTTTGAGGCTCCAGCCCAGCGACATACCCTGTCTAACTGATCAATATCCTAATGAGTTGAACAATTCACTCCATTTTCCTATGGTACTCTTTAATTGGACAGTTTTCAGTATAAAATGTCATGAGCATCTAGCTGCAAAAAATTAGTACATAAATATTGACTGCTTTGAGGGGCATGGTTTAAATTATTTTCCCAGGGCCGAGGTGATCTCAAAATCATGAATATGCCCGAAGTGAAGCTGAGGGCATATTCATGGTTTTGAGATCACCGAGGGGAAATAATTTCAGGATCCTATAAAGTGTTAAAATGAAGTGCCCCTGTTACCCATTACTTTTGATTTTTTTTTAGCTTATTGGGTTTGTTTTTGGTAGATAATGATACCCTCCAAACGATTTGGCTTAAATATGCTTACTTTTTCTGTTATGGCCATTTGTTGAATTATATTTGGGGTCCCGAATTTAATTCCATATGTATTAGTATAGGAAAGCATGCATGTTTTTTATCCATTTTTCAGTGGCAAAATAAGTTTTTGATAAAATACACTTGAAAACATTTTTGGATAGTCGCAAGCCTTGATTTTAGGCTGTTTTTACTCAAAACCATTTCTGATCAAAATCTTATAGAATTGCTATTACTGACTACAAATGTAAACACTAATTTAAAAAATCATACCCTTTAAAAAAATTGAATCTTTCTTGCTTCTAAAAAAGACAGTGTTTCAAACATGCTCTATCACCTCTCCAGTAAATGGGTACAGGATTTACAATATATATCGGGAAATTTACATGGGGGAAATGATTAATTTCACAGTTAGCAATGTGTTGGCCTATCTTATAGAATTGCTATTACTGACTACAAATGTAAACGCAACATTTAAAAAATCCTACCCTTCAGAAATTGCTTCTAAAAAAGACAGTGTTTCAAACATGCTCAGGATTTACAATATACACGGGGAAATTTACAAGGGGAAAATGATTAATTTCGCAGTTAGCAATGTGTTGGCCTATCCATCCAGGCATGCATGCAGCCATCACCGTAGGGTTGTCACATCCTATACATCAGGGCTGATTATGTAGTCATTTCCTTTACTGGGCCATGCTGTAGCAAAGTACAATTATGTTGCCTGTCAGCATGACTATTATAGGCTTGGTCGATTGGGGAAATTAGAATGGGGGAGTCTTCACAAAAATTGAACATAGATTTCCATGTAGCTGCTAAACTTCAAAAATATACCACTCACTAATGCTTTTGGCCCGGGGGTTGCTCGGAAAAAAAGTGGTTGGGTTTTGCCCTTCGGCGTCAACGATGTATTTAGAAATAGGGGTGCCTTTTCAGGGTAACCTTTGATGTTTTATGATATCTTTGGTATTTAGGATCACTTTTTTGCCATTTATCCTAAAATTTAAAAAAAAAGAGAAAAGGCCTCCAATGTTTTTGTAAGTGTGTTATATCATTAAGGGTCCATTTCAATGTGTTACGCCATAATGGAATCAAATGTCCATTATGTCATTTAAGTATTATCAATTTTAGAGTATTATGACATTTAGGGGTATTATTTTGAATATTTTATGCCATTAAGGGTTGGAATATGCTGCACATGATTATGACATTTAGGGACTGATTCTAAGGTGTTCTGAAGACTATGCGTACCACTTTTTTCTTCAGGCCCATACCACAGTGATTGTTGTTGGGTTTTTTCAAATACAAAGAAATGTTGAAATTAGTGCAGAGGTAGTTTCCTCACTTTGTACCAATGAGGTTCCGGGTTTGTTTCCCGTACCGGCGCTTTAATATGTGTATTTGGTTTTCAGTCCATGCTCGCTTCCACAGTTTTTCTCCGGATACTCTGATCTTCCTCCTGCAATTCAATAACTGAATTTTAAAAACATCTTGGAGCCCAATTGAATTACCTAGTTCCAAGTTTGGTTTCCTTGGCAAATGCCTAAACAAGATGATTGAAAATTGAATTTATCATTAAATTGAATTTAACCCTAAATTCCAGTTGGCAGCTGAATGACACTGTTTTGATTCAGTTTTATATCCCGCCCCCAGTTTATACTGGGTCATGGTACTGGTTTGGAAAAGTCTAACATGTATTAATTCTTCTACAATTTCACTCCTGTCAAATAATTTGCTGGTAAGCGATGTAGCATATGTTACAGGAACACAAAATAAACAGTCAGTGGTGTGCAACCTTATTGGAATCCAACATATAGAATGACAGAGAATTAGTGGGCTACAGTTGTCACAAATAAAGCGACCAATAATTTCAAGGTCATTTTTTTTTAATTCAACTTATCATAGAAATGTATAATGCCTGTACTACTAGGCTCTGATTTGACATTTGTATAAATGATTCAACGTTGAAATAAAAAGTTTTCTGTGTTACAAAAACAAAGCGTAAAAAAATCAAAATTTTAAAAAAATTGAAAACATGGTTTTTCTTTGATCAAAATGAAAAAATAAACCATTCAAAACATTAGGCCTGTTTCCTTACTGCAGAGGTGCAATTATATTGAATTCTTAGTCAGTGAGTGCGATTTTACTTCCTAATAAGGAATTTTGGCCATCCATTATGAGACGATAGATGACAGTGCGTTCAGTGTGAAACGCAGTGGAGCCGCGCATTCAAAATCATGGCGCGATGCAGGTATACGCACACATCCGGCGCGAACAGCTTTACTGGGCTTGGAATATTTCATGTTTGAATAGGGGTGTTTTCCAATGATAATGTTTATAGTTTTTGGCAATAATTTACATCGTTTTTAGTTTATAAATGACTAAAATTTGTGACTAAGAATGAGCTGCGGGGGCACCCATTACTCAAAATAATGTACGCCAATCCATTATGAGACGATAGATGACAGGCAAACAATAAATCTTATCTTTTATTCTCTGTCATTTCATCTGGAAATTTTATATATAGTCAAGTTATAAACACTGGGGATTAGAATTTCTTCACAGAAAATGCTAGCATGGACATTAGTCGGGACATTAGTATTCCAACCATCCATGAAAATTACAGAATTTTTGCATTTAAATCACTGAAAACTTGCCACTTTAAACTAAACTGTCAATAAAAACATGACACCTGCAAAAACCAACACAGTTTCCTAGTGGGATAAACGAGTCAGGTGGTTTACTCATCAAATTTTCATTGATGCGATGACAGATGACATCATGCTTCTGTGCACTTTACTGGTTATTGCATGATGAACACCCAGGGGGGGGTAATCAATTTTGGTTTTGGTAGGGGTGTGCTGCTGGGAAATTTGAAGTACCACCCATGTATATACCAATATTTAACCAAAAGGGACCCATCCATATACCAAATTCCAAAATTTTGAGTCGAGTTTATACAAAAAATGAAATTTTCCCCAAAAATTAATGCTAATTTGGCGAAAAGTTTCTGATTTTTGTTTGGAATTTAGAAAAAATCCAAAATGTGCACCATTTTGGTGCAAATTTTAGAAAATTTTGGAAAACAGACCCATCAAAATATCACATTTTGCAAAGAAAAAGGACCCATTGAAATACCAGACAGCCTAATTTTGCTACCCAAGTTTGCGGCACATCCCCGTAATCACTTTTGTACTAAGTACCCCCCGGGGATGAACACACATCCCCAAGTTTAGCACAATATAGGTCCACAGTGTTTATTAAAGCTTCAACTGCATGTGTGACCATCCATCGCAAATGAGCCGTAAATGCAGCAAACTTAATTTTACACTACAGGTTAAAATACATGTCATGATGAACACACATTCCCAAGTTTAGCACAATCTAGGTCCACAGTATTAATTAAAGCTTCAACTGCATGTGTGACCGTCCATCCCAAATGAGCCGTAAATGCAGCAAACTTTATTTTACGCTACAGGGGAAAATATATGTGAAGGTCTTAATTTGCTGAAATCAATTTTGTGACAGATTAACAATCTTTGAACTTATACTTCAAAACACCAGCAAAGTTTCATTTCAGGAAAATATAGGGCTTGCTATTCACACGATTATCTTGGTTATACATTTTACTCCCTGATAACCTTTGACGAGCCGTAACTTGACTTCTGGAAATTGAGTGAAGATTATTAAGGTGTCGTTTTAATCCTTATAACATGTTCTTTGCAAATATTTGAAAAAGTGGTAAAGACAAGAGCATTGGTGTAACCAGTGGGGTGCGGAAGGGGCGCGCGCACAACGGGGGTTTACAAAAAATATGATAAAGAGAAAAGAAATGTAAACACAGCGAAAAGGGCGCAATAGTCCTAATTACTGCTACTAATACATTTAAAGCTTAGCAGCCCCTGGATCTGTCGCCGTTTTGGAATTGGAATTATTGCACACCCCGGGGTACGCAATCCTGGCTATACACCTGAAGAGGCTGCATTTACGATTGGCTTGGGATGAATGGCCACAAATGTGATTAAGATTTCATATAGTGTCATACTGACAAGTTTATGCATTATTCATTTTGACAGCCACACTGCAAGTGTTGAATGATGGTAATGCCATTACCACTTGTTGGGATTGACTGCAAATCCAAATATAAAGATGAATTGGACATTTCTTGACACATTATTTGACTGTAATTCATAAAAATAATTGTCCGCCAGGGGGTTACTTACATTGACAAGGTATACATATTTTGGGGTGATTTTTCCAGGATTTTTGGTATATCAATGGGTGGTTTTCATCTCAGATGAATACACCCAGTCCAGCAGGCACATACCCGTACAAAATTTTTTGAAGACCAACCCCCCCCCCCCCCCGGGAATTGTCCTTGCCCTATTCTCTTTCAGAAGCCCTTAAAATTTGTCACAAAATGATAATAAAATGCTCAAAAAATGATAAAATAACTATCATGAGCGCAAATAAAAAGCGAATTATCATTGGCATCCATTAAGGCCAGCACGATTAAAGCAAGCGCCGCTGAACCACTGGACAAATGTGAGGGTGCTTACACCAAGGCAGAATTATCATCACAATACGCTTTTCAGAAAGGCTATTTTGTCAAACAGTAACTCAAAAATTAATGATAAAATTATAGAAAGATGAAATTACTTGTGGGAAAAAAGATACCATATTTACAACATATGAAGCATGCTGGGGAGGTATTATAAGATGAAAACAAGTTTATCAAAATCCATTTTCTTTTTTTTGATTATGTATGTAATTGGGGCAGTGCGCTACTTTACACCAATGAGTTGCGCATTTGATTACAAGTCTTGATGCTGTACTTGGCTTCAATTTTAAGTCAATGTTGCTTCAGTTGTTTAGTGGTACAGATACTCCAATTTTCCTCCTCTTACTAAAATGGTACTGTGCAAGTGGTATTTTTTGCAATACACTGATTTTTCGCGATTTCGCATTCAACTCATCACAAAAATAAATGAACCGCACAAATGTTTTTATTTATACTGCAGCACAGTAAAAGAATTCACAAGCGAAATGGAAAAAATGTGCAAAATTGTTTCAAATTAGCCGTGCGCGGAAATATTGACATCAGCAATATTCTTTTCAAAGTGCCCTACCTTTTGAATATTGATTTAGTACGTGGTTATGGCAGTGTTTTAGTGTTGCTGTACTTTTTACATACTGCCGCATGTTAAAAGAATTCACAAGCGCAAAAGATAAAATGCACAAAATGATTTCAAAGTAGCCATGCGCAGAAATATTGCCATCTACAGTCTTCTTTTGAAAGTGACCCGGGTGGGGGGGGAAGCGGGGTCTTTTGGCACATGGCGCGCGTATACCTCAAAGTTGAGTAACCCCCCCCCCTGGAAAGTGCCCTACCTTTTGAATATATCTTTGAGTTCCTTCCTCTCCGTGATGTCTCTATAGAAGTCAACAAACTCATCTTCATCCAGAACATTGTCTTTACTCTTGTTGTTACCACTTGCGTCTTTCTTGTCTGCAGCCTAAAAAACAAAAGATGCATATCAATCATGATTGTGTATGCCATGTCATAATGATGCAATTGCCCAGGGGGAGGGGTCAAAATGTGTCACTGCAAAATTTGAAAAGTCACCCAAAGACCCATTCGTATACCAAATCTCTCACATTTTGAGTCAAATTTATTCAAAATTGCATTTTGCCCAAATTAGTACTATTTTGGCCCAAATTTTCTAAAGTTTTGTGAAGAAATGCTCTAATTTGCATCATTCGATGCAAAGTTTGGAAAATACCACATTTTGAAGTTAAAAGGACCGATTTGAAATACCAGAGAGCCTGAATTTGCACCTTTTGTAATAAGCAGCACCCCCTATTTGATATAGTGCTTTAGTTTTAAATTTTTTTCTAAAAAGTAGGTTTTCAACTGATGGAAGTATACCCACAGACCTTTAAGTCAATTTTCAAGTGCAAATTAAGCCACACATATGTCAAAGATTGTCTGGTAATTCTTTCAAACATCCCGTATATATATTGATATTGCTCAACAAATGACCAGTCAAGCATGGACGTGATGATTAAACCAGGTTTCAAAGCTAAACTCGCTAGATGCTAACGAAGACGCTGAAGTTAAAAATATTTTACCCTGATAGCGTCTGGTAAGCAAGTCTTGGCTAGAATGTCATGGGCATGTTGGGAAAAATTGGCAAGTCCCTTCTTTCAAGGAAATGTGCACTTCTAAAATTAAACAGCAATGCACTGAATTGGTTAATAGCATTTCACCTAAAAAATGTCTAAAAATCACTTACATTAAAAACTTTCTTGGCATGTCCTTTGTCGACCACCATGTTCATCTTTTTGAGGAGTTTTACAGCTTCTTCAAAATCTACTTTTCCATCTTGATTCAGATCTGCTTTACGGAATGTCTCTTTGATCCATCTAGCATACAAACAAGATAAGGTTAAGGAAAATGCTGCAATGATCACGACAGTCTGAACCCGGCCTTCTCAAATAGCGAACCGCGGGCCAAATCCAGCCCACCCTTCGATCGCCCTTTGAATACAGAATTATATAAGAAAAACATTGAAAAAGGTCTTAATTTGGCCCTACAGGTGTATTTTTGAACTGCCATTTGTCCTTAATTAATGGCCCGCCAACAAATTTAATTGAGAACCCCTGGTCTGAACATTCAATGCTATATGGAAATTATGATCATTTATTTAATTTTTTTATTTCAATAAGGTTCAAGTGAGGCAAATAAAATAAAAGCATTTTTCAATCCAATCTTTTTGCGAAGGGTTTTATTTGATCTTAAAAACAAATTTAAATCA
>JXSR01S030886.1:19453-34168 GCA_000969725.1 Ophiothrix spiculata
TTAGACGTGTTACAAAAAAGGCTTGGTTAGACGAGGGTAAATGCAATTAGATCGAGAGTTAGAGTACACAATTGGTTTATGCCAGCCTTAAGATGCAAACAGTTCTAACTAAGAGCTCGAATTATTTTGATATTTGTTTTTAAATGTTTTACCATTGTTACGTACAACGTTCTCATCAGGTTCGGATCTAATTGTATAGGCCTATTTGATTTAAATATCAAGGTTACCAATTTAATTCGCTGACTTAATGACTGCATAATAATTGTTGATATCAAACTAGAATCAGTGAATCTTATTCTCCATCTCGTCTCACTTCACTGCCCAGAACGTTATCAAAATGCTTTGTTAGATAACGGGCTATAGACCTCATTCTTAAAAATAACGGTCAGAGCAACGAATTTAAAGAAAAGAAACATAATTGATAATTTATGAATAGAAAAGGGCTAGACTTGTATGACCAAAGAATGTATGAAATCGGGTTAGAGTTTAAAATACAGACAGTAATGAGTTTAGAAAACAATCTTAAATTGGCAATAAACAGGCCAAGTGAAGTTGATTCAATCTATATAAAAACGACTTACTGATGAAACATGTTTAATGATGTTCTCCACCGAAAAACGAAACGACAGTGTTGATATTGAAAACTTCTTCCCAACTCTGCCTGAGTGAAAATCGAAAATGATTTATCAAAGGAAAGTTATTGTATTACATGTATCATTCAATCGTTGTACCCATATCATTGGCAAAATTTGGGTATGATTGCAAAAAACTAACTCCACGTGACACAAATAGAGAAAGTTTCGCTGTAGGCGATTTATGATATTTCTGGAACATTTTGAACAGCAAGATTGCGATTGCAGACATTGATATAACAAAAATATACGATATTTTGGGATTAACTTGAAACGGTAACTGTTCTTCTTCTTTTTTATTTAGGAAAAAAACCAAATGCCATCCCAATTTTCTTTATTTTATATTTAAATTATGTTTACTTAAAAACGTTTCTAAACTTTTTTTGGTTTAAAGCTCAAAGTATTTTTTCGGAGAATATTGAGAGATACAAAAAAAAAGATAAAAGAAACTTTCAAAATCGAAAAATTTGAAGAGGTCATCTCTCAAAAACCTCACAATATAAAAGTTTTTCTTACGTCCCGATGAAATTTCTAGTCTAAAAAAAAACACGGTGTATCAATTATGGATTAGCCTCGATATCCATGACACTAGACCTACTTTTCGAAGTGCTAAATACTTACGCATTAGAGTTCGTTAGAGCTTTATAGCTCCTAAAATACATTGTTGTATAGGTTTTTCCACTGCTGCAGTCGACGGTTGGGTCATGTTTTCAATTAGTATTGTTTCTTTTTCTCTCATCATATTCTATTTCTTTCAGCTTATACCGCTAAGACGGATTAATCGATTTGGACCGTTTGGACACATTTGGGCCGTCTGATAGACACCTTTTTTATATATATATATCGGGGACCGATTTCACTAACATTTAGCCATGATTACAATACCCCGTTTTGGTCACTAACTGCAAAAATGATCGTTAAATTGTTAAAAACACTCATTATTTAGCGATCATATTTGGATTTAGCGATCAAATTAGATTTAGCGACTATCGCTAAATGTTAGTGAAATCAGTCCCAGATCCAACTTCAGATATAAAATTGATGATTTGCACAAAATATTTCGCTATTATTTGACTGCAAAATAAAGGATGTAAGTTGATACCTAAAAAAATAAAAATGCAACTATCAAAATGGTAAAAACCAACTTAATTTGAAAAAGCTATAATGGCATTTTGATGCAACTATAGCCATAATTTTGTGTAAAAACATATATGGTCATTTTGGATATTATTATTGTTGGTGGCATTTTGGACTTGAAACATTAAAAAACATACTTTAGTGGCAAATGCATCTGTAAGTGTCAAACTATTATCCATCAATCTTCTATAATTTTTTCGTTTTTTTCAAAGTTCTATTTTAATATCACCTTAACCCATTTAGGGTAAAAACATAATTAACTGGTCAATTAGGGTATGATTTGCACCAATTTGACTTGAAAACATGTTTTTAAGAACGACATAATTTGGGAACAACCTTCTTCTATAACACCCAAATTAAGAAACCTTGATTTGTTAAATTTTATATTATTATTATTATCATTTATAATATTTATAAATCGGCAATTATTTTGGAATCAAATATACTTAGATTCTTTTTCATGAACAGCCTTGACCTGTACAGCAACAGTATACTTGAAGGAAGTGATAAAAAAAACCATATATACCGCAGGTAGACTGCAACTTGTGGTCTTTGAAAACATAAATGAGGTAATTTTTCTTGTCTAGTATGTAAGTTGAATAACAGTGTCTGCAGGTAAAAAGATTGGGTTAGCTAATAATAAACGACTTCGAAATACAACAAGTGAGGATTTGTAATTTCATGAAGTAGTTCTCTACTAGATTTAGTATTTGCCCTGATTCCTGTTTCATAATATAGACAAAAATGCATCATATTTCATCATTCTAAGGAATATTAATAATTTTATATCCAAAAAGTCGTTTGATATGTTTAGACGAAAATTCAAAA
Source organism: Ophiothrix spiculata (assembly GCA_000969725.1). Lineage (NCBI taxonomy): Eukaryota > Metazoa > Echinodermata > Ophiuroidea > Amphilepidida > Ophiotrichidae > Ophiothrix > Ophiothrix spiculata. Next base: position 22,051 of record JXSR01S030886.1, read on the forward strand.
ATCATTTCTATTTGGGTACGTTTATGTTCAATGAACTGTCCGGCAGGATATGATATGCACATATCTAATTTTATTATTTAATTAAAACTAGATATATTACATTTTATTTTGAAATTAAGAAGGTGTTTGATTGAGTCCATTGATATTAAATACATGCTATTATATATAATATCAAGAGACAAGAGGACTAAGATGCTTCAAGGAAAATGGTGAACAGTTTAGGGGCCTTAATATTTGCGTTTTGTTTAAATCTTATAATTTCTGATTCAGAAGCAATTCTGATATTCTAGGTTTTGCTTTTCGTGATTTTAATAGTAAACACTTATGAACTTTGAACGTTAAAAGGCTCTGCAAATTTCAAAGTTCGTGTTATTTTTTTACTTAATGTAACAAAAAATTAATCGTTGGTATGTTGCTGGAGTTGTGGAATTTATTTGAATAGGTATATGTTTTATTGTTGCTGCTGTGCTGTTGCTGATGTTGTTTTGCTGATGTTGATTTCTGATCAGAACGACTGAAATTATAAACGTTGACTTTATAAATGAAAAACACTTGGATATCAAAGACGAGCGTATTGCTAATCCTACCTGATAGATATCTTTATTAGGTTGTTATGGAAAGAGCTATATATAGTATTCATTCCAAAGCGACAAATGAAAAATGAAACCCATTTAATTGCCTTGATATTGTTTGTCAAAATTAATAACGCATGCTCATTTTTGTTTAGCAACAGCAAATGTGTTTAAATGTGACCGTCCATCCCAAACCAGCCGTAAATGCCGCCTCTTTTTCACTTTATTAAATATCTGCACAGACCATGCTATAGGGATTACAATGACACATCAATGAAATTCACTAGATTTTCAGAAGTAATGGTCCGTCACAAGTTTGTAAAAAAACGCGTTACACGATCAGTAAGCATATATGTTTATGTTGATTAGTTTAAAAATATGCAGATTTATTTCACATTTTCTTGAAATGAATATTTGGTGGTATTTTGCAGTAAGCACAAGGATTGTGAATCTGTTAAAATCAATTTCGTCAAATTTTCGTACGACCTTGACATGTATTTTCACATGTAGCGCAAAATGAAGTTTCTTGTATTTACGGCTCATACGGTCTTGGCAGCCACAAATGATATTGGTATTTCAAAGGGGAAAGCAATATATCTGTTATTTTTGTTTGTATCGAAGTACTCTTATCATTGTCGCTTAAGTGGGGCTTAGTTATAAGTGAACATTCGTAGCTAACAGGTTCCACGTTTAATAATTCAATACATTAAAATGCTAGCAACAGAGAAGTCAGTGATGGGCAGATGATGTCTCCTCTACATATACATTTTACTGAATCAGTATTATATCTATCTTCCAACAAAGACTTTATGTGTAAATTGATGCAAACCAAGGTCAAGTTTTATCTACATAATGAACTGTGATATCAAATTTCTTGGTTTTCATTACTTATCTTATCTGTAACCAAAGTATATAGGAGAAATGTTCTTCTTTAATCAGTGAGAATTATTTTCAAACATATTTATGTGGTTTTTTACTATTTTGTATTGTTTTTGTGTTATCATGATTTTCATATGTTATTATCGCTTTAACATTGAAAAATTTAGATTTTTATTTAACACTGGCGGCCACTTTTGGTTATTTATATATATAATCGATATGTATTGGTGTAATGTGTAATGTTCATTCTGCTACTAGCTTTTGATGAGCGAGGGTTGGCCTGTAGGCCTCCCATGCGAAACAAATGATATATCTAACTTTAGCAATAATCTATTAAATAGATTCACCACGTTGAACTGACAAATATATATAGCAAGTGTGCGTTAATTTATCAAAACTTAACTCAAAATCACTTTTTCCCATTCATATTGTTGCCCCTACCAGAACATGAGAAAATTGATCATAATCGGAGCTCTATTTCACACTTACGTAGATTACCTATCAAATCTGGACAAAAAGCATCATAGGTTTCAAAATATTGTCCTCATAAATCGACCTTTACATAAACACGTGATAAAGATATCATATACCAACTTTATGGGTAACAGTGTATGTACTGCTAATATACAACCGAGGACTAGTTAAATTCCATCATATCACTGGCAAGCTCCATGTCTTTCCAAATTTTATGCTCTCTTGACTGATCAACATGTGTGTTTAAATTTTGACAAAAACTCTAGCATTATTTTCTAATTATATATTTTTTTAATTTACACCTATTAATTTCAATAGGCTTGACAGTTATCAGCCATAATTTGTTAAGAAATATCTAAATAACTTACATGCTTGAAACTTAGAAATTTGAAGAAGAAAAAATCAAATTTGAAATTCAATCATAGAACGTTTGTTAACTGTGTCCTATTAAATGCTGTTGATCATTCCAGATAAGAAATAAGATATTGGCTTTAAGTGAATTGTGGGTAAAAATGCGCATTATCGTTTAATACTATTTCTTTCATTTACATCTATTAATTACTATAGGCCGGTGGCTTCAGGAGAAATAAGAGTACGGAGCATTATAAAATAAATACCTTGTTGAAAAGAGAACCTAACTCTAAAGCAGAAACGTATGCTTAAAATTAACCATTACTATTCAGTTCACAGCATAATAAAAAATCTTACTATAAAAGTAAATGATAAATCTTATTTTGGACATGAGAGTGAACAATAGAATAACAGTTTGAGGAATTGATTTGACCGCAGGCAGTGACAACAATACGACACTTTAAACTCACCGGTGAGATGCAAGTATATTTATATTTACTCCTCCAAAATATCCTCAGGAAAAACGTAAGAGGTGTATAACCTGCATAACGATAATTTACCGTGTCATTTACAAACCGAAGCCTTTAATCAATTTAATGTGGTTAAAATACAATCAATGTATATATATCGTTCGAGGCTTATAGGTAATTATATAGAAAATAGCTGTGGGTAGTTAAATTCTAAGCATAAAATGAAAAGTTTACCACGATTTGTAATCATGTTGATATTACAATATTCAGGTTGCGCAACAAAATAGAAATAAAGAAATAAAAGTTAACGAAAATAATGTTGATAACACTGCAAATTCCAATTTCCAAGCAAACATGGATGGGCAAATAAAATAAAAAAAAAAGATCAGGACTTCACATAATTAGGTATCAATATTTATATACTAAGACAGTGTATAAAGGGTTTTTTTAGTGGTCAACCCAAAAAAAATGACACGTTCTCGGTTATTTTTTTTTTTGGATGGTTTTGAAAATAGTGAGGTATTACACAAAGTACATCGCAAAGAAACATGAAAAATAATAATTATAGTGTTAATGGAGTTAATGCTATGCAATGACCAAATATAATATTAGGTAAGTATAGATGCAGAGAGTAATTGAAGTAGAATGAGTTTAGAAAAGAAAATTAAACTTAATTTGGCAATTAACTGGCCCAGTGCAGTTGATCGAGCTATATCAAAAAACGACTGAAAATCGAAAATAATTTTTCAAAGGCGAGTTATTATATTACATGTATTGTTCAATCGTTGTACCCATATTATCGGGAAATTTGGGGTATCATTACAACAAACTAACTCCACGTGATATAAAGGATAGCGTTTTGCTGTAGGCGATTTATATTGATATTTCTGGATTAAGTTACAATTTGTGATTGTGAAAATCCACATCTAGAAATATATACTTTTATATAGATTTACTTATCGGTTGCTGACTTACAATGCGTAAAATATTTCAGAAAATGAGGGGTTAACTGTGCCCTTAATTAAGGGGAGTCAGTAGTCAAAAAAAGAAGGAAAAAAAACACCCTTTCTTGACTACTAACCCGTAAATACAGGAAATTGTTCTTACTACAAAACACAGCAAAGGTTAAATTTCAAATTAATGATCGGAAATATGAAATATGTTTGTATATTACATATTTTCAGGGCAATCAACATAAATATAGGGCATACTGATCTTTGAACGCGTTTGTCTCAGCTATACTTCTGCATTGAGGTAAATATTTAAAAATGTGAAAATGACAAGATACTGCATTTACGGTTGTTTTGGAATGGTAGTCACATATTTGCTTTTTGGTGTTCTCAATAGTTTGAATAGTATTGCCATTTGCATATAATTTGCATGATTAACTTAATTACCGAAAAAAACTACATAAATATGTCAATAATAAAAATATTCATTTTTATTATCACCTGTTTACAACTTAGCTTAGGTAAAGCACTGATTCACTAAACAGTACCTAAGTTGCATATTGTGTAAAAAAATCAAAAACTGCCCTACATTTTACTCGAAAAAGTTCAATTTTATAATTTATGTAATTGTAAATATGTCAATAATAAAAATACACATTTTACAGCTTAGGTTAGGTAAAGAACTCCTCAGGGTCTGATTTACTCAACAGCACATAAGTTGCATACAAAATGTGTAAACAAATCTAAAACTGCCCTACATTTTTACTCGAAAAAGTTACATTTAATAATTTGTGTAATTGCTCTAAGATTTGACTAATGTTAAACTATGATGTTTTAGAAAAAAATACGACATATTTTTAAAATATATGTCATATTTTACTAAAACCATTTGCAATACTTAAACTGGTTCGTTGGAAGTGTTTTTTGTATTAATATGGTAAAATGTTATCTTAAATCTATTATTGACAGTAAGGTACGGAAAAGAAGCAAGTATTTTAATTGAATGAAACAGCTTCCCTTATTTTTCACATTTCACTGCTAACATTTGTGGTTATATAGTTACGAAAAACAATTGAATAACAATTGCATGTTTCTTAATTGTATTGGCATAATGTGAAACATGTAATAGAAATATTTTTCAAGCTGGCATTTGATTATATTTTCCACTTTTGCCTTTTTTTTTTGACAAAATGATTTAGTCGAAATTAAAACAACTTATTATCTAAAGGAGCACTTGACGTCGTAAGCATCGATTAGATTTAGTTCATGGATATTTTTAAATCATTGGATTCCAAAAAACCCATAAAAAACGTCGTACACTAACTACTGTGGATCGCATTTTTATCCTTTTTTTTCAACAAAAATATTTTAGTCTCTACTACAAGCAACAATATCGTTAACTACATTTTTTTAAACAAGATTAGTCCTTTGTAGTACTTCTGTAATAGTATCATCAAACGGCATCAACAGCGTTTAAATGATTTATAACAACTTTTTCTGTTATTGCCATTATTCAGGAAATCCCGAAATTTGCAATACAAACTCAAATATAGACAAGGCACAGCTTTATTTTTTTCCTGGAAATTACTTTTTCATGTATTTTTGTTTTCATGAAAACCATAACGACAGTATTAACAGAGAAACCTGCTTTCACATCTGTACGCGAGTAAATTACGAAATTGATAGCTTAGAAGACAAAGTTATATTGTATCACACAATCACATTACCGCGTATCATTGGCCGCATTTATGTATTGTTTCACCAACGATATCCACTTATGATATTTCAACAAAGATAATTTCCTTATCCTGTAGGCAATTTGACACATTTTCGAACAGTACATTTTCTGACACGGATTCAAAAAATTGTCTGTTGTATTTCGTGATATTTAATTTTGGTTTGTTATCTGTTATATTTTGCCTTTAAATTGAGAACACCAAAAATTAAAAAAATCATTTAAAACAGCTTTATTTCGACTAAACAAAATTGAAAAATAATTTCATATCGTTTGTTATTTTAGTATTAAATAGCAACTGATCCCCATTTTGTAAATAAATGATTGTCAGACTACTGAGGCAAAAATCAAACTACCGCGAAAATACACACAAACTAAACTAAGATGTTCGTACTTAATGGTAGAAATGATATGTTATGTTTCCAACTTTGAAGACCAATATTTAAAAAAAATCTGGAATTTAACTTGAAGTTGTTTTGCAAGGGCGAAGGTATATTTCAATGCACTGTTGTTTGAACCCAATAGAAATGGGGATATTTTATTTTTAAGTGTCAAAATAGATGGCGCTATTCATAAAAACTCATTTTTAGATCTGGAAGAGATATGGTGGTGTGTACTACTGAAATTATATATGCAAATGATGCATCTGACATCAAGAAAATTGAATTTATCATTTTCAGCCAAAATCTTCACAGATCAAACAACATAATTGATAATCAAATATAATCAATAATAAGCAAAACACAGAAATTGTAAACTTGACAGAATAAGCTGCTGATATCTTGTCGCCAAGACAGCAGTTCACCTCCTAGTTTGATGCAGTTAGCCTGATTCAAGGAGAAAAAGAAGCACCCTATGGTAAATCCAAGCAACAATGACAGCACCAAGTGAAATATCACCTCACAGCATGGGGGGGGGTGCTTGACAAAGGTTATTTACAGACATCGGCATAGATCTAATAGCCTCCCTTTTACGTTCGTTTTATTTACTTCTTTTATTTTATCTTATTCTATGGTAACGTTTGTAACCGAAAAAAGGTAAAAATTGCCATTTTGAATGGACATTCTATCCACATGTTTGTTGTTGATGATAGTAGTGCTTATTGGTCGGTGTTCAACAATTAAATTAGTTGCCAAAATCCTGAATAAAGTTCGTGTAACGTTTGGCAATGTCGGTGACATCGCACGTAAATATTTTCTGCTCTACATAACTTCCAAGTAAAAAGTCTCTGACGTGTAAGCAAATTTTGTATTGCGCTTTACACAGATGATTGGTAACATGTTAATACATAATATCATAAACGGGGTAGAAAATTCTATCGTCACGATTTCTGTGAATGCGTTGTTTTGTTTGATAACCTTTGTGAAAATGACACATGTTGATGTTGGTGTAACGTGTCGGATAGCTAAAACCTTTAAAAAATTGTTCAAGTTGTACACACCAAGTAAAAAGCTGACTTTTTGCTTGGGGTAAAAAAAGTTTCTGTTTTTGATGAATCAGCCCAAAGAGATTATCATAATATGAAATATTAGAAAGAACAATAACAACACTAAATCATTTTTAAAACACACTGATGTTTTTACAACTTGCTTTAAAAACGCGTTGTTTCACTTGTAACCCTAAAGAGCCAAACGGGACACATAATGTCAGGGTATTATAAGAATGGATGTCTCCTCTGTGACAGAGATCTTATAGGTGATATGCTACACAGACGGGAAAATACTTACTTATCATGCATCATTGAGACCTGTCTCAAATATGTTTGACATGTTGTTTAATAAAGAACCACGAAAATGCTATTTATCATATAGGGGTCATGTCTCCAAGCTGACATAGACAACAAAGGTCTTTCTTATTCAACGTTAGCAATACCGTATGTCATTGATTAACTACTCCCAGTGATGTGTTGATTCACCTTTTTAAACAACTTTCCGAATACTGAAATAATATTTTTTCTTGAAATTTGTCTTTTTTTTCTCTTGGAAAAACGATACATATATTAAGGTTCATCGATAGGACAGCATTTTATCATTCAAATATGAAAAAACATGTACAAATCCTATGATTTACTTGCATAAAACAAAAGGCAATTAACATTGGACAGATACAAAAGCTTAAGTGTTAGATAAGAATGTTTTTGAAAATATCAGTAAGCATTGGGAAATGTTAAATGATATGAAAAGAGTATCTGTTTACTTTTTGATATAAATTTAGCATGATTGATATGGAAATGATCATTCAGAGTAAATTTTTACACCATAATGAAACATTCCAATAAGAACAATTTTGAAAGCAAATGTTTACAAAAATGTCAAATATATTCTAAGGGCGTAATGAGTAATAAGTCGAATTAAAAGAAACTGAAAGTACCAACTTGAACGGGGACGTGCTTATTAATTGAAAAATTATCACGTGACATTTTTAGCGGATGACATTAAGGCTGGGGTAGACCTTCAACTAGCATGAACTGTTTTTGTACTCTAACTCTCAAACTAATTGCATAAACCATATAAAAGTATACATTTTTAGAAGCGGATTTTTACCCTGAACATGATGATGATATCAGTTTTTGACCAAAAATGTCAATTTTGGCAAAAAATACCAAAAACCATATTTTTGCCCCAAAATTTCTGGAAAGCCTAAATAAAATTTGCATTCGTGAAATTTTGAATTTTTTTGCTTTTTGGAATTTAGAAACAAATGTCTAGGAACTGTTTTCTCAAATTTTGATTTTTTTTTTTCTTATTTTTTGAAAAATTTTGAAATTATAACTTTTTTGCTAAAAATGTGTTTTACACATTTTAAGTATAGACAACATTCACATTTACATAGATATAACTGGTTCATTAAATTCATATTTGATAAAGTCTCGTATCAAGATTCTCTTGCTAGTCGTTGAACACTGTATGTACGTAATAATGTTAAAACGATTTTGATGAAATATTCAAGTATTCCGGTGAAATCTTGCATTATATTCATCGAAATTTGAGAAAAAGTATAATCCGTTTCCAAAAAAAAAAAAAAAAAAGGAACTTGAAACAAACAACATTTGTGTTCTACATATTTTTTTTTATCGATGAGTAGATCATAAGGAAATATGACTTTTTGTTGACTGTTATTATCATTATTTATTAAATCTTTTAGACCTTAATATTGTTGTTATGCAGATACAGCCTTGTGGCGCTCACCCCTCAATTATGATTTGCAACTTTTGAATGAAGGGCCAAATAAGAGTCCTTGCCAGTTACTAAAATCCTTTTATAGCAAATTTACCTTTTAAAATGAAATTGTATTGACGTCCTGTGTAAATCAAGTATCGTATTGTTATTTAAAAGTTTTTTTATAATAGTCCTCTAACTTTGCGTGAAGTATCAACAATTACCTAGGAATTTTCAATAATTTATGTACAATAACCTATTTAGAATAATAGCCAATATGACTCCCTCGATAGTAATTACTATAAAGTATGATTTGTAAGTTAAATGTAACGGGAAAATCAAGTTGAGCAATCGAAAGCTTATTACAGGTTTTAAAATCTTAGCAGTTTTTTAATCCATAGAAAATGATACAGTAAAGGAAGACCTTTCTGGAATAGAGATTTATAATACAATTTGTTCTATCTGGAGGAAAACATCATGAACTTTAAAATCAAATTATCTGAAAAGTCAGACCACAATATGTGCAGAGAAGCATAAAATGTGTTGATCTATTTAGAGTAACAGACGCCTTTATTTCATTAGGGGACCTCAGATATTTAGTGATTAAATAAACATGGTACTGTTTTTGTTTGTTACATCAGTGACTTCGAAAAATAAACGCTCTATGGCGTAGTGTATATCTTGTTTCTATACATATTCTTTTTGTTTTGTTTTGTTGTTTGTGCTCGGAAAATATGTTAAATATATGAATGAATATCATGGTTATTGATTGTAAAAGATTAAATAACGAACAGGCACTTTGGATGCTATATCGAAATATCATTATTACATTAAATTATTGTTATTTTTTTACACCTGAAGACGGGTTAGCTGATATTTCATCAAACCTATCTAAACACAAATAATCCAAGTGAATGTAAGTACGATATTATTAATATTTTAGAAACAACGATTTTCCGGACCACCTGATTTGACCACCCTTGAATGACCTCAGGACAATTTTCAACCCTTTAAGCATTTAACTTCAAATAGCCTTTTGACCTTTTGAATGACATTGACCTTACTCTACAAGGACATACCCTAGGTAAAGGAATAGTTATGCTGCAAGTCTGGTTTATGTAAGATCAACAGTTTCAGAATTATTGCAGTGACCATGAAATTATCTCGAATAAAAACAGGTCAAATATTTTTCAACATTTTTGATATTTGACCTTGAAAATAATATTTTGACTTTGAATTATCTTGTCCAACATTTTTGAACATTTGACCGTGACTTTTTTTATATATTTGTTTGATATTTAAACTTGAAAATAACATTTAAAATGATCTTGTATCAAAGAGGAAGTTTAACCCAAGACCTGTCCGTCATATCACCCCGCATATAGCGTTTACGGTTCGTGAGATATAGTGACTACAAAATTACGCATGAATTATACAAACTCGCTACTTTATATACATATTTTGCGATCAAACTGTACGCAGCGCCGTTGTAATGAACTGCGTGTCTCCCATAACCAGGCGTCCGGATCTCTTTGAACTACACGGAATAAGTCGCGATCAAGGATTTATTGATCGCACATGTACAAGTACCTTCTACAGAGTTAAATAGTAGCTAGGACACTCGGTCAAACGGACGTTGTATTTCATTAAACCGGTTCAGTCCCAGCCCTAACCTCTCATAAAATATCATCAATATAGGACATACGGTTTCCTAAATGTGTTCAGGACAATCATTTTTGACGGTGAACAATTGACAATTTAAGGGAGTAAATGTCTCTTCCTGATAGCCTTGATTCAAGGCATTTATTGTCTGTTTTCAGTTTATTCATATCCCATTCTAAAATTCCTAATATCCCTACATATATCTTGTCCTTAAATGACTTTTTGCATGCTTTAATATTTGTATCAAATTTACCACCTAGCATCTGTCTTAAAATATCACCCTGTCATAGTAGCCACAATTTTCCTGATCTGTTGGACATTAGGCCTAAGGGAGTGACCATTCCTAGAGTTATTATGGTTTTGGTAGGAATACAGGATGTTTTGATGCTTGTGTTATCTTATAGACAATCTGACAAACACTTTGTTGGGTAGTGGATGGTTGGGTCATAGCCAAGGTGACCATATCATGTTACTTTGGTCTATCATAAGGGCTCATATTGGAATACTGGCATATCAAACTTTGGGTGTGTATTTTTTTATATTATTGTTGATTGGAAAACCTGTGAAAAGAAACAAATTGAAGCCATTTACAGTGTTTTATCAAACTGATCAAATAATGACAAAGACAGGGACAGAAGTGGAATATGTTGATCAAAGACTTGGAGCAAGTCTACTTCCTGACAAAAATGTGTCAACACATAATGCCTGAGAAACACAAAATCTATATATGACTAAGCTTATGCTATACATATACCCACAAACTTTGAACTTGATGTATATAAAGATAAGAGATAAGATCATCCTTAATATATAAGTTTATACATCGTATCGTTATAGCGATCTGTTAATGTGAGCCGAAAGGAATACCGAGAACATTTAAATGCGATTTTAAAGATGAAATAGGGGAAATTTAAAGACATGTTTATAAAAGTAATCTTATTCGAAAACAATATTGATTTGCTTGAAGATATATATACCATTTCAGAGTATGGGTGTTTTGAAGATACCGTGTTTGTTTTAAAAGTGAAAAATAACTCTTGAGGCAACAATCAGTATTAAGTGGCAGTATGGTCAGCGGTTTACATAGGTTATTGGAGTTTGAAGAAACTCAAATCTACATTGTATTTCACATAAATAAACATCGAACATCGGAAGGGTTTATGGTTTTCTTAACGCATTAGTGCAAAAGGAGGGAAATTATTTCAGTAGATAATTAAATTGTTTTAAATCCATGTTAAACTAGATAGGTCCCTAGATTGTTATTCAGTAGATAGGATGTTACAAGGGATTATATAGGTTGAACGGGAACTTCTGTACCTTTTACCACTTTAGGGGGGGGGTTATTTATTGCAGATTTGTATTGGACCCTAGCGGAACCTTACGAATGTCGACCGACAGGTTCTGTCTATAACTTGAACATATGACGTGGCAAACAAATCAAATCATATGATTGGTATTATAAAATTACAGCTATGATATCATAAATGTAACAACTTTAAACTTATAGGAGGCGATTACGAACGGCCATTTGAGGCTTGAAAGGATCATTCCCAGGACACGCTCATTAACCCTTTCTCTCCTAAGCTGTGTTTGCAGTACGTCCCCTGAAGGGTGTGGTCGAGTTGGGGTGGGTTTTTGGGAGGGGTTTGCAACCACCCCCTAATATGCGACAGAACCCCTTATGAACTTGGTTTTGCTATCAGTAGGTAGGTATGACCCTCCCCTAGCCAACGATACCAAGATCATCAAACTCGGCCAAGGAGTTATTTAATTATGATGTCATAAAGTACTTTCGGATTGCAAAATCAGGCAAAATGGCATTATGGCTAAAGTGGCCACCAAAATCAAAAATTTGCTATAGCGTGCT